>CATIWC010002817.1:0-93395 GCA_948472305.1 Vicia faba | reverse complement strand
ACACTCTCTAGACACACGACTACCCAAATCCGTAATGCATCCAAAAGAGTACATTTTGTTGTTGTGTAGAAAACTAAAACTAACTATCTTTATAAATATTAATACTCCAATTCTATTTTTTTCATGTTACCTGATGTGTGACTTATATGAATATACTATTTAACCCAACAAGATTTTCTCACTTTCGTGTAATTCATCAATTATAAAAAAGCTTTGGAAATTCAAGTCCTTTTTTAAAATTGTTCACTTTTATGGTATGACTTTGCTCCCCATTTGTACTAGATAGAATAAGAATGACACCATTAATGCCACACAAAGCTCTCTTTAAACTAAAAGTGAAATCAATAGTATTGTGGGTATCACCGAAAGATACATAAAAAAATTTGTGTAGGTTTAACAGTAAGAAACTTGAATGGTAAACAAATCAGATTTACGAAATAAAATGGTAATAACTTGAGGAATTAAACAAATAAAAAATAAACAATAAATCAAAGGATGGTTATAGTAGAACAAGGAAATCGAGATGATAGAGTAAAAAGGGATGACACATATCCAACATATATATATATATATATATATATATATATATATTATATATAATATATATATATATATATATATATATATATATATATATATACCTTGGTTATGGATTTATTGATCTGTCCTAGAGTCGTATCTCGGGATCCAAACGAGAAGCAGGTTGATAGTATTCATCTATATACAGAGTAGCATAAATTAGCACACCAACAAACACAATCATATTTAAAGCCTCACCTAGAAGCCACCAACACTAAATACAAAAGATTCTTATAGAGAATCAACTGAAAATAAAGCAAGACAAGAAAATGATAAAATTGAAAGTAAATTTGTACCAAACTTCATGACTCGCATGCATTCTTCAAAACTTTATGCTTCCTTTGATATTCCATCCTATTAAAGTTCATGTTTCTAGTTGAAAACGAACCACAAAAAATTAATAATGATCTATTAAAAAATTTAATAAATATAAAAGGAATTGAACATTACCATGATGTTCCAGTAATGGAACATCCAAAACACGTGTTTCCTCCCCACCAGACAAAGAAAAAAAATATAATTTAGCATGTTGAAACAACCTATAGGGCATTATCCTTAAAAACAAATAATAATAATTTTTAAGTTATTATAATATTTAAATTGTTTTGTATAATAAAACGTAAAGTCCCGTACATTAATATGAACCATATCTTTTGCTGCTTTTTTAGTTTTTCCTTCTACATTGTAAAAGATATTCATGATATTTTTTTTATGGAATATAAATAATTATAATTACAAAAAATAATAGGTAGAGAAACATATATCTGTCTGTTTGTATATTCTTCATAAATCTTCGGTCTTTTTTAATTCGCACGAACGTAAATCCTACAAAAGTAATTTAAATAAATCCGTTCGAATTTAAAAAATGAAAAAAAATTAAATTAATTACTAGTGTACAAAAATAGAAATAAGAAATAGGAATTAATATTCAGGAAGGAAAGTAAAATTCAAAAAATAGAAATAGTAACACTTAAAATTCCTTCGTCAAGATCCCCCAAGTCAATTTCTATAATCCCTATAGATTTTGCTGCATGGAATGTTACACCAAACTTACTATAATCCTAAATTCATATATAAATAAATAAAGTAAAATTAGAATAATGTAATTATTAATAGGTAAATCGATAATACTAAGCGCTTCTAGAGTTGTTATCTAAAAGGATCTAGTTCTAAGAAGGGAAATCGTTGTCCTATGTATTCTATCACTATTTCTGCATCACTTCTTAATGCATGCAAACAAATTAATAAGAAAAAATCCAGTTTAATTTTAAAAGTAAAACTAAATACCTCTGTGTGATGCTCTATTGTTAACAAATACATGCGATTCACCTTCTATGCAGGGATAACTAAAAATGTCTGTATATTTAGACAAATTATTTTTGAACGTAAAAACATAACACACTCCTAACAAACTATATTTGAACAGAAAAATAGAAACCTATCTCAAAAAAATATTTTTGTACTAAAAAATAGAAAGCATTCTCTAAACACACAACTACCCAAATCTCCAATACACCCAAAAGGACTATATTTTGTTGTTGTGTAGAAAACATAAAACTAACTATCTCTATTTATAATAATAATCAAAGGAGAAAACTCAGATACAATCCTATAGGTGTTTCTCTTACTATATTTTCCAATGAAAATATAAAAAGTGTTACAAGGACAAAATTACAAACCCTCTCATACAAGTGCAATTTTTGGACAGAAAAATGGCAAACCCTCTCAAAACTACAATTTTTAGACCTAAAATTGCAAACCCTCTCATCAAGTTATTTTTGAACGGAAAAATAGAAAACCCTCCCAAAAAACTATTTTTTTAACATAAAAATAGATATTTCATTCAGTAAACTATTTTGGAAGGAAAAAATAGAAAACACTCTCTAGACACACGACTACCCAAATCCGTAATGCATCCAAAAGAGTACATTTTGTTGTTGTGTAGAAAACTAAAACTAACTATCTTTATAAATATTAATACTCCCAATTCTATGTTTTTTCATGTTACCTGATGTGTGACTTATATGAATATACTATTTAACCCAACAAGATTTTCTCACTTTCGTGTAATTCATCAATTATAAAAAAGCTTGGAAATTCAAGTCCTTTTTAAAATTGTTCACTTTTATGGTATGACTTTGCTCCCCATTTGTACTAGATAGAATAAGAATGACACCATTAATGCCACACAAAGCTCTCTTTAAACTAAAAGTGAAATCAATAGTATTGTGGGTATCACCGAAAGATACATAAAAAAATTTGTGTAGGTTTAACAGTAAGAAACTTGAATGGTAAACAATTCAGATTTACGAAATAAAATGGTAATAACTTGAGGAATTAAACAAATAAAAAATAAACAATAAATCAAAGGATGGTTATAGTAGAACAAGGAAATCGAGATGATAAAGTAAAAAGGGATGACACATATCCAACATATATATATATATATATATATATATATTTATATATATATATATATATATATATATATATATATATATATATATATATATATATATATATATATATATATATATATATATATATATATATATATATATATATATATATATAATATATATATATATATATATATATATATATATATATATATATATATATATATATATATATATATATATATATATATATATATATATATATATATATATATATATATACCTTGGTTATGGATTTATTGATCTGTCCTAGAGTCGTATCTCGGGATCCAAACGAGAAGCAGGTTGATAGTATTCATCTATATACAGAGTAGCATAAATCAGCACACCAACAAACACAATCATATTTAAAGCCTCACCTAGAAGCCACCAACACTAAATACAAAAGATTCTTATAGAGAATCAACTGAAAATAAAGCAAGACAAGAAAATGATAAAATTGAAAGTAAATTTGTACCAAACTTCATGACTCGCATGCATTCTTCAAAACTTTATGCTTCCTTTGATATTCCATCCTATTAAAGTTCATGTTTCTAGTTGAAAACGAACCACAAAAAATTAATAATGATCTATTAAAAAATTTAATAATATAAAAGGAATTGAACATTACCATGATGTTCCAGTAATGGAACATCCAAAACACGTGTTTCCTCCCCACCAGACAAAGAAAAAAAATATAATTTAGCATGTTGAAACAACCTATAGAGCATTATCCTTAAAAACAAATAATAATAATTTTTAAGTTATTATAATATTTAAATTGTTTTGTATAATAAAACGTAAAGTCCCGTACATTAATATTAACCATATCTTTTGCTGCTTTTTTTAGTTTTTCCTTCTACATTGTAAAAGATATTCATGATATTTTGTTTATGGAATATAAATAATTATAATTACAAAAAATAATAGGTAGAGAACATATATCTGTCTGTTTGTATATTCTTCATAAATCTTCGGTCTTTTTTAATTCGCACGAACGTAAATCCTACAAAAGTAATTTAAATAAATCCGTTCGAATTTAAAAAATGAAAAAAATTAAATTAACTACTAGTGTACAAAAATAGAAATAAGAAATAGGAATTAATATTCAGGAAGGAAAGTATAATTCAAAAAATAGAAATAGTAACACTTAAAATTCCTTCGTCAAGATCCCCCAAGTCAATTTCTATAATCCCTATAGATTTTGCTGCATGGAATGTTACACCAAACTTACTATAATCCTAAATTCATATATAAATAAATAAAGTAAAATTAGAATAATGTAATTATTAATAGGTAAATCGATAATACTAAGCGCTTCTAGAGTTTTTATCTAAAAGGATCTAGTTCTAAGAAGGGAAATCGTTGTCCTATGTATTCTATCACTATTTCTGCATCACTTCTTAATGCATGCAAACAAATTAATAAGAAAAAATCCAGTTTAATTTTAAAAGTAAAACTAAATACCTCTGTGTGATGCTCTATTGTTAACAAATACATGCGATTCACCTTCTATGCAGGGATAACTAAAAATGTCTGTATATTTAGACAAATTATTTTTGAATGTAAAAACATAACACACTCCCAACAAACTATATTTGAACAGAAAAATAGAAACCTATCTCAAAAAAAATATTTTTGTACTAAAAAATAGAAAGCATTCTCTAAACACACAACTACCCAAATCTCCAATACACCCAAAAGACTATATTTTGTTGTTGTGTAGAAAACATAAAACTAACTATCTCTATTTATAATAATAATCAAAGGAGAAAACTCAGATACAATCCTATAGGTGTTTCTCTTACTATATTTTCCAATGAAAATATAAAAAGTGTTACAAGGACAAAATTACAAACCCTCTCATACAAGTGCAATTTTTGGACAGAAAAATGGCAAACCCTCTCAAAACTACAATTTTTAGACCTAAAATTGCAAACCCTCTCAACAAGTTATTTTTGAACGGAAAAATAGAAAACCCTCCCAAAAAACTATTTTTTAACATAAAAATAGATATTTCATTCAGTAAACTATTTTGGAAGGAAAAAATAGAAAACACTCTCTAGACACACCGACTACCCAAATCCGTAATGCATCCAAAAGAGTACATTTTGTTGTTGTGTAGAAAACTAAAACTAACTATCTTTATAAATATTAATACTCCAATTCTATTTTTTTCATGTTACCTGATGTGTGACTTATATGAATATACTATTTAACCCAACAAGATTTTCTCACTTTCGTGTAATTCATCAATTATAAAAAAGCTTGGAAATTCAAGTCCTTTTTTAAAATTGTTCACTTTTATGGTATGACTTTGCTCCCCATTTGTACTAGATAGAATAAGAATGACACCATTAATGCCACACAAAGCTCTCTTTAAACTAAAAGTGAAATCAATAGTATTGTGGGTATCACCGAAAGATACATAAAAAAAATTTGTGTAGGTTTAACAGTAAGAAACTTGAATGGTAAACAATTCAGATTTACGAAATAAAATGGTAATAACTTGAGGAATTAAACAAATAAAAAATAAACAATAAATCAAAGGATGGTTATAGTAGAACAAGGAAATCGAGATGATAAAGTAAAAAGGGATGACACATATCCAACATATATATATATATATAATATATATATATATATATATATATATATAATATATATATATATATATATATATATATATATATATATATATATATATATATATATATATATATTATATATATATATATATATATATATTATATATATATATATATATATATATATATATATATATATATATATATATATATATATATATATATATATATATATATATATATACCTTGGTTATGGATTTATTGATCTGTCCTAGAGTCGTATCTCGGATCCAAACGAGAAGCAGGTTGATAGTATTCATCTATATACAGAGTAGCATAAATCAGCACACCAACAAACACAATCATATTTAAAGCCTCACCTAGAAGCCACCAACACTAAATACAAAAGATTCTTATAGAGAATCAACTGAAAATAAAGCAAGACAAGAAAATGATAAAATTGAAAGTAAATTTGTACCAAACTTCATGACTCGCATGCATTCTTCAAAACTTTATGCTTCCTTTGATATTCCATCCTATTAAAGTTCATGTTTCTAGTTGAAAACGAACCACAAAAAAATTAATAATGATCTATTAAAAAATTTAATAAATATAAAGGAATTGAACATTACCATGATGTTCCAGTAATGGAACATCCAAAAACACGTGTTTCCTCCCCACCAGACAAAGAAAAAAAAATAAATTTAGCATGTTGAAACAACCTATAGGGCATTATCCTTAAAAACAAATAATAATAATTTTTAAGTTATTATAATATTTAAATTGTTTGTATAATAAAACGTAAAGTCCCGTACATTAATATGAACCATATCTTTTGCTGCTTTTTTTAGTTTTTCCTTCTACATTGTAAAGATATTCATGATATTTTGTTTATGGAATATAAATAATTATAATTACAAAAAATAATAGGTAGAGAAACATATATCTGTCTGTTTGTATATTCTTCATAAATCTTCGGTCTTTTTAATTCGCACGAACGTAAATCCTACAAAAGTAATTTAAATAAATCCGTTCGAATTTAAAAAATGAAAAAAATTAAATTAATTACTAGTGTACAAAAATAGAAATAAGAAATAGGAATTAATATTCAGGAAGGAAAGTAAAATTCAAAAAATAGAAATAGTAACACTTAAAATTCCTTCGTCAAGATCCCCCAAGTCAATTTCTATAATCCCTATAGATTTTGCTGCATGGAATGTTACACCAAACTTACTAATATCCTAAATTCATATATAAATAAATAAAGTAAAATTAGAATAATGTAATTATTAATAGGTAAATCGATAATACTAAGCGCTTCTAGAGTTGTTATCTAAAAGGATCTAGTTCTAAGAAGGGAAATCGTTGTCCTATGTATTCTATCACTATTTCTGCATCACTTCTTAATGCATGCAAACAAATTAATAAGAAAAAATCCAGTTTAATTTTAAAAGTAAAACTAAATACCTCTGTGTGATGCTCTATTGTTAACAAATACATGCGATTCACCTTCTATGCAGGGATAACTAAAAATGTCTGTATATTTAGACAAATTATTTTTGAACGTAAAAACATAACACACTCCTAACAAACTATATTTGAACAGAAAAATAGAAACCTATCTCAAAAAAATATTTTTGTACTAAAAAATAGAAAGCATTCTCTAAACACACAACTACCCAAATCTCCAATACACCCAAAAGACTATATTTTG
Organism: Vicia faba; assembly: GCA_948472305.1. Lineage (NCBI taxonomy): Eukaryota > Viridiplantae > Streptophyta > Magnoliopsida > Fabales > Fabaceae > Vicia > Vicia faba. Next base: position 86,076 of record CATIWC010002817.1, on the reverse strand, counting down.
TTGTTGTGTAGAAAACATAAAACTAACTATCTCTATTTATAATAATAATCAAAGGAGAAAACTCAGATACAATCCTATAGGTGTTTCTCTTACTATATTTTCCAATGAAAATATAAAAAGTGTTACAAGGACAAAATTACAAACCCTCTCATAACAAGTGCAATTTTTGGACAGAAAAATGGCAAACCCTCTCAAACTACAATTTTTAGACCTAAAATTGCAAACCCTCTCATCAAGTTATTTTTGAACGGAAAAATAGAAAACCCTCCCAAAAAACTATTTTTTAACATAAAAATAGATATTTCATTCAGTAAACTATTTTGGAAGGAAAAAATAGAAAACACTCTCTAGACACACGACTACCCAAATCCGTAATGCATCCAAAAGAGTACATTTTGTTGTTGTGTAGAAAACTAAAACTAACTATCTTTATAAATATTAATACTCCAATTCTATTTTTTTCATGTTACCTGATGTGTGACTTATATGAATATACTATTTAACCCAACAAGATTTTCTCACTTTCGTGTAATTCATCAATTATAAAAAAGCTTGGAAATTCAAGTCCTTTTTTAAAATTGTTCACTTTTATGGTATGACTTTGCTCCCCATTTGTACTAGATAGAATAAGAATGACACCATTAATGCCACACAAAGCTCTCTTTAAACTAAAAGTGAAATCAATAGTATTGTGGGTATCACCGAAAGATACATAAAAAAATTTGTGTAGGTTTAACAGTAAGAAACTTGAATGGTAAACAATTCAGATTTACGAAATAAAATGGTAATAACTTGAGGAATTAAACAAATAAAAAATAAACAATAAATCAAAGGATGGTTATAGTAGAACAAGGAAATCGAGATGATAAAGTAAAAAGGGATGACACATATCCAACATATATATATATATATATATATATATATATATATATATATATATATATATATATATATATATATATATATATATATATATATATATATATATATATATATATATATATATATATATATATATATTATATATAATATATATATAATATATATATATATATATATATATATATATATATATATATATATATATATATATATATATATATATTATATATATATATATATATATATATATATATAGTATATATATATATATATATATATATATATATATATATATATATATACCTTGGTTATGGATTTATTGATCTGTCCTAGAGTCGTATCTCGGGATCCAAACGAGAAGCAGGTTGATAGTATTCATCTATATACAGAGTAGCATAAATCAGCACACCAACAAACACAATCATATTTAAAGCCTCACCTAGAAGCCACCAACACTAAATACAAAAGATTCTTATAGAGAATCAACTGAAAATAAAGCAAGACAAGAAAATGATAAAATTGAAAGTAAATTTGTACCAAACTTCATGACTCGCATGCATTCTTCAAAACTTTATGCTTCCTTTGATATTCCATCCTATTAAAGTTCATGTTTCTAGTTGAAAACGAACCACAAAAAATTAATAATGATCTATTAAAAAATTTAATAAATATAAAAGGAATTGAACATTACCATGATGTTCCAGTAATGGAACATCCAAAACACGTGTTTCCTCCCCACCAGACAAAGAAAAAAAATATAATTTAGCATGTTGAAACAACCTATAGGGCATTATCCTTAAAAACAAATAATAATAATTTTTAAGTTATTATAATATTTAAATTGTTTTGTATAATAAAACGTAAAGTCCCGTACATTAATATTAACCATATCTTTTGCTGCTTTTTTTAGTTTTTCCTTCTACATTGTAAAAGATATTCATGATATTTTGTTTATGGAATATAAATAATTATAATTACAAAAAATAATAGGTAGAGAAACATATATCTGTCTGTTTGTATATTCTTCATAAATCTTCGGTCTTTTTTAATTCGCACGAACGTAAATCCTACAAAAGTAATTTAAATAAATCCGTTCGAATTTAAAAAATGAAAAAAATTAAATTAACTACTAGTGTACAAAAATAGAAATAAGAAATAGGATTAATATTCAGGAAGGAAAGTATAATTCAAAAAATAGAAATAGTAACACTTAAAATTCCTTCGTCAAGATCCCCCAAGTCAATTTCTATAATCCCTATAGATTTTGCTGCATGGAATGTTACACCAAACTTACTATAATCCTAAATTCATATATAAATAAATAAAGTAAAATTAGAATAATGTAATTATTAATAGGTAAATCGATAATACTAAGCGCTTCTAGAGTTTTTATCTAAAAGGATCTAGTTCTAAGAAGGGAAATCGTTGTCCTATGTATTCTATCACTATTTCTGCATCACTTCTTAATGCATGCAAACAAATTAATAAGAAAAAATCCAGTTTAATTTTAAAAGTAAAACTAAATACCTCTGTGTGATGCTCTATTGTTAACAAATACATGCGATTCACCTTCTATGCAGGGATAACTAAAAATGTATGTATATTCAGACAAATTATTTTTGAACGTAAAAACATAACACAATCCCAACAAACTATATTTGAACAGAAAAATAGAAACCTATCTCAAAAAAATATTTTTGTACTAAAAAATAGAAAGCATTCTCTAAACACACAACTACCCAAATCTCCAATACACCCAAAAGACTATATTTTGTTGTTGTGTAGAAAACATAAAACTAACTATCTCTATTTATAATAATAATCAAAGGAGAAAACTCAGATACAATCCTATAGGTGTTTCTCTTACTATATTTTCCAATGAAAATATTAAAAGTGTTACAAGGACAAAATTACAAACCCTCTCATACAAGTGCAATTTTTGGACAGAAAAATGGCAAACCCTCTCAAAACTACAATTTTTAGACCTAAAATTGCAAACCCTCTCAATAAGTTATTTTTGAACGGAAAAATAGAAAACCCTCCCAAAAAACTATTTTTTAACATAAAAATAGATATTTCATTCAGTAAACTATTTTGGAAGGAAAAAATAGAAAACACTCTCTAGACACACGACTACCCAAATCCGTAATGCATCCAAAAGAGTACATTTTGTTGTTGTGTAGAAAACTAAAACTAACTATCTTTATAAATATTAATACTCCAATTCTATTTTTTTCATGTTACCTGATGTGTGACTTATATGAATATACTATTTAACCCAACAAGATTTTCTCACTTTCGTGTAATTCATCAATTATAAAAAAGCTTGGAAATTCAAGTCCTTTTTTAAAATTGTTCACTTTTATGGTATGACTTTGCTCCCCATTTGTACTAGATAGAATAAGAATGACACCATTAATGCCACACAAAGCTCTCTTTAAACTAAAAGTGAAATCAATAGTATTGTGGGTATCACCGAAAGATACATAAAAAAATTTGTGTAGGTTTAACAGTAAGAAACTTGAATGGTAAACAATTCAGATTTACGAAATAAAATGGTAATAACTTGAGGAATTAAACAAATAAAAAATAAACAATAAATCAAAGGATGGTTATAGTAGAACAAGGAAATCGAGATGATAAAGTAAAAAGGGATGACACATATCCAACATATATATATATATATATATATATATATATATATATATATATATATATATATATATATATATATATATATATATATATATATATATATATATATATATATATATATATATATATATACCTTGGTTATGGATTTATTGATCTGTCCTAGAGTCGTATCTCGGGATCCAAACGAGAAGCAGGTTGATAGTATTCATCTATATACAGAGTAGCATAAATCAGCACACCAACAAACACAATCATATTTAAAGCCTCACCTAGAAGCCACCAACACTAAATACAAAAGATTCTTATAGAGAATCAACTGAAAATAAAGCAAGACAAGAAAATGATAAAATTGAAAGTAAATTTGTACCAAACTTCATGACTCGCATGCATTCTTCAAAACTTTATGCTTCCTTTGATATTCCATCCTATTAAAGTTCATGTTTCTAGTTGAAAACGAACCACAAAAAATTAATAATGATCTATTAAAAAATTTAATAAATATAAAAGGAATTGAACATTACCATGATGTTCCAGTAATGGAACATCCAAAACACGTGTTTCCTCCCCACCAGACAAAGAAAAAAAATATAATTTAGCATGTTGAAACAACCTATAGGGCATTATCCTTAAAAACAAATAATAATAATTTTTAAGTTATTATAATATTTAAATTGTTTTGTATAATAAAACGTAAAGTCCCGTACATTAATATGAACCATATCTTTTGCTGCTTTTTTTAGTTTTTCCTTCTACATTGTAAAAGATATTCATGATATTTTGTTTATGGAATATAAATAATTATAATTACAAAAAATAATAGGTAGAGAAACATATATCTGTCTGTTTGTATATTCTTCATAAATCTTCGGTCTTTTTTAATTCGCACGAACGTAAATCCTACAAAAGTAATTTAAATAAATCCGTTCGAATTTAAAAAATGAAAAAAATTAAATTAATTACTAGTGTACAAAAATAGACAGGAAGGAAAGTAAAATTCAAAAAATAGAAATAGTAACACTTAAAATTCCTTCGTCAAGATCCCCCAAGTCAAATTCTATAATCCCTATAGATTTTGCTGCATGGAATGCTACACCAAACTTACTATAATCATAAATTCATATATAAATAAATAAAGTAAAATTAGAATAATGTAATTATTAATAGGTAAATCGATAATACTAAGCGCTTCTAGAGTTTTTATCTAAAAGGATCTAGTTCTAAGAAGGGAAATCGTTGTCCTATGTATTCTATCACTATTTCCGCATCACTTCTTAATGCATGCAAACAAATTAATAAGAAAAAATTCAGTTTAATTTTAAAAGTAAAACTAAATACCTCTGTGTGATGCTCTATTGTTAACAAATACATGCGATTCACCTTCTATGCAGGGATAACTAAAAATGTATGTATATTCAGACAAATTATTTTTGAACGTAAAAACATAACACAATCCCAACAAACTATATTTGAACAGAAAAATAGAAACCTATCTCAAAAAAATATTTTTGTACTAAAAAATAGAAAGCATTCTCTAAACACACAACTACCCAAATCTCCAATACACCCAAAAGACTATATTTTGTTGTTGTGTAGAAAACATAAAACTAACTATCTCTATTTATAATAATAATCAAAGGAGAAAACTCAGATACAATCCTATAGGTGTTTCTCTTACTATATTTTCCAATGAAAATATTAAAAGTGTTACAAGGACAAAATTACAAACCCTCTCATACAAGTGCAATTTTTGGACAGAAAAATGGCAAACCCTCTCAAAACTACAATTTTTAGACCTAAAATTGCAAACCCTCTCAATAAGTTATTTTTGAACGGAAAAATAGAAAACCCTCCCAAAAAACTATTTTTTAACATAAAAATAGATATTTCATTCAGTAAACTATTTTGGAAGGAAAAAATAGAAAACACTCTCTAGACACACGACTACCCAAATCCGTAATGCATCCAAAAGAGTACATTTTGTTGTTGTGTAGAAAACTAAAACTAACTATCTTTATAAATATTAATACTCCAATTCTATTTTTTTCATGTTACCTGATGTGTGACTTATATGAATATACTATTTAACCCAACAAGATTTTCTCACTTTCGTGTAATTCATCAATTATAAAAAAGCTTGGAAATTCAAGTCCTTTTTTAAAATTGTTCACTTTTATGGTATGACTTTGCTCCCCATTTGTACTAGATAGAATAAGAATGACACCATTAATGCCACACAAAGCTCTCTTTAAACTAAAAGTGAAATCAATAGTATTGTGGGTATCACCGAAAGATACATAAAAAAATTTGTGTAGGTTTAACAGTAAGAAACTTGAATGGTAAACAATTCAGATTTACGAAATAAAATGGTAATAACTTGAGGAATTAAACAAATAAAAAATAAACAATAAATCAAAGGATGGTTATAGTAGAACAAGGAAATCGAGATGATAAAGTAAAAAGGGATGACACATATCCAACATATATATATATATATATATATATATATATATATATAATTTCTAAATATAAGTTATATATATAAAAATAATAATATTTTAATATTTATAAAAAAAAGTATATTTTGCATAAAATATTTTCAAAAGAAAAAATGAAATAAAATCAGAAATGAGATATATTTACATTATTTTTCTAGTTCTTTTCTAAATAATAGTAGATATATATATATTTATGTATAAATGATTCCTATAAACAAATAAATGCTAAAAAAAATAGAAAAATGGTATAAAAATATTTTTTTATATTTTTTATATTATAAGCAAAAATAAATAAATCAGAATGAAAAAAGAAAAGTCAAAAAAATATTGAAATAAACCAAATGGGCCCAGGGGGTGTTAAAGTGAAAAGAGTGTGTGAAAAGAAAATGCAAAAACAAGCCCAGCCCAGATCACTTCTTCTTCAACCTCTGAACAAAAACGCGCGCCTGTTCTTCCTATTCAAACACCTGGATTCTTTGATCTTTTGCACAAACTTCCAACATAAGAAATGTTAAGCATTGAATCACGATTCTAAATATATAAGAAACTCATCCTAACTCTTAGAAATGAGAGAGAATTTTGACATTCCCAAATCCTGACCTAAGTTTTCTGCCATGTTCAGACTCAAAATTCTTGCAGCACACATAACATAAATGAAATCTAATTACATGGGCATGTTCAGGGCTATGAATGTGACATATTATCTTCACAAACCTAAAGCTAACAATGCCTAATAAGAGAGATACGAGTTCATGAACTTACCTGTTCAGTTGAAGTTCTATCTGGCAATGGAGAAACTTTCAGTGCAAAGTGATGATTGGTATAGCTTCCTTGATGTCCAAGGATGCTATTCCAAGCTTTACTTTGTCTTGAAACCTTTTGAATCGTGCTAGAGCTCTTCACCTGCAAATCAGAAAAGTGAAAATGGCCAAAAGGGTTAGAGGAGTTACAGGTTGCTTCTAATGCTTTGGATAGTTTGGATTGATGGTAGGGAAGGTGTCTGAAGTGGTTTGGGCAAGAATGCTTGAAAGGATTGAGAGTTGGAACTCAATCTGCAGAGGTTGCTCTGTTTGAGCAGTTTGATGGTGGTTCTGAGTTTGTGGAGGTTTTGGAGGTATTGGAGTCGTGTTCTAGCTTGTGCTTGATGATTAGGAAGTGTACAAAACAATTGCTTAAGTGTTCTAATGCTGAGATGAAAGTCATGTTGTGATATGGGATGTTTCTTAACACTTAAGCAAGAAAATGTCAAGTTGAGGTTTAGGCAGGTAGAGGACCCCTAATCATGCTGCAAAGCTCCTCCTTGATCAGTGTGTTATGCTCATAATCTTGTGCCAATTAGATTTCATATGTACTTGTTGGATTTGCAATATGACATAAAGCTTGCTTTTGCAAAAATGGAAGAAATGCTTTATCTATTTATGGACTAATCCAACATGTAATGCACAAGCTCATGAAACAAAGCTTTAGCACAATGAACATGCATTAAATTATTGAGTGTTGGATGGTTTAAGGACCTGTAATGCAGCACAAACCAAGCTGACTTGCAAATGGCATAAGTTATGAACATGTACATGACCAATTCAAAAGTGAGTTTTTGCCATATTGTGAAATTCGATTCTCTCAAGTTATGAGGTTGTTTGATGAGTTCTTGGACATTTTTGAAAGCTTGGAATGTGTAATACAATCCATCTTTGAAATGCAAATTGAAATTCCAAGTGGAAGTGTATGGAAAATGGCCTTGAAGTTAGGTAGAAAACCTTGTCAAAATAGGTCAAAATTTCACTAAGTTAAGAATGGTTTAGTACCCTTATTCCAAAAATTGTAACTTGAGATACAAGCCTCATTTGGGAAAACTTTGTGAATCAAAGTTGTAGATTATGCAACAAGCTACAACTTTCATGTTTTGACTTTTGTTTGAATCCAAATGAATCTTGGTGAGAAAGTGGGGCAAAGTTGGGAAAAATTAGGGTTTTTCATAACTTAGAAAAATTCTAAGTTATGAAAAATTCTCATTTCTAACCCTAATTTGCATTTTTTGATTTCTTGGTGAACAAGTCTCATGATTTGGCATGTTTTGATGAAAAATGAATCTTGACTCTTGATTTTGACTAAAAAGTCAAAGTTTGACTTTTCAGTATACAGTCAAAATTGATCAATTGACTGGGAAATTCAACTGTCAATCTTGTGCATTTGGGATCTTTTGAACTTGTTGAGCATGTCAAGATAAATCCATGGGGTCCGTGAGTCCATATGTGAACTTGGTTTGCCATTGGCTAGGTCAAACAGTCAAAAATTGCCTTTGTGCAGTCAAAACCCTAAAAATGACCATTTTGCCCTTTTGGTGATCTGATCAAATTTCTTGTGGAATTGTGATCCAAACTTGACCAAATGGTTCATATGAGTTCATAATGTTGATGTGGGTCAGTTTTCATGAGGTTTGACTGTCAATTGGCCACAGTTGACTTTTTCCCCAATACAGTTGATTTCTAGGTCAACTGTCCAATTGACTGGGCAAAACTTGGAATCAAGGCTTGAAACTTGATATGGATAAACTTGGGAGTCCAATATGAAGCAAGAAAGTCATCTTAGGCATTTTAGGTCAAAAAATCTTTGTGCAAACACAAACCCTAATTTGGGTCAACAGTGCAAGGAGAAGTCTTGAGCAGATGAAACCCTAACTGGATCCTGATCTTCAAGGGCTTTGTGATGAGAAATCATTGAGAAATGGGAGGGCAAATTTTAGGGTACAACAGTTGCCCCTTTTCAATCTTCTTGAACCTGAAGAGTTAGATTGGCAAGTTTGCCTTTCGTGACTCGAGGGTAAAAGGAGATTGGACACTAGAGTGCCCTTAAATTTGCACTCGTCAAAGCAATGGGTGCGGGAATGGGCTTAGAGATGCCATCTGGAGGGGTGACAGAATCTTATCGGGGATGGGCTTAAAGATGCCATCTGGAATGAGTATCAGGAAGGTGTCCAAGCTTTGGACCATCTCTGAACTGGGGGTCTGAATAAGCAATAGATTGACATCCGTTGTTGGGAGGAATCCGTAAGCTGTTTTCAAAAGTTGCATCTGGACAAGTTGATAGATTAACATCCGTTGTTGGGAAGAATCCATAAGTTGTTTTCAGAAGTCTGAACAAGCGATAGGTTAACATCCGTTACTTGGAGAACCCGTAAACTGTTTTCAGAAGTCTTGAAGTTGAATAAGCAATAGAGCAGCATCCGTTGTTGGGAAGCGTCTGTAAACTGTTTTCAAAGGTCTTGAAGTTGAATAAGCAATAGAGCAGCATCCGTTGTTGGGAAGTGTCCGTAAACTGTTTTCAAAGGTTGCATCTGAACAAGTAATAGATTAATATCCGTTGTTGGGAAGAATCCATAAATTGTTTTCAGAAGTCTTGAGGTTGAATAAGCAATAGAGCAGCATCCGTTGTCAGGAAGCGTCCGTAAACTGTTTTCAAAGGTCTTGAAGTTGAATAAGCAATAGAGCAGCATCCGTTGTTGGGAAGCGTTGTAACACCCTCTAAAACCCGCATATAATTTTCGCAAATATTAAAAATTATAAACTCAGAGTACATGTAATAATCGAGGAATGCTACAATTCTCTTTTAATAAAATAAATTCCTGTCATGCATAATTTTAGTGGTAACTCATACATGTCTACACAGCGGAATAATTTATTTAATAAAACCAAGTTATAATATTTTCAATCATCAGGGATTAACACCTGGAAAAGTCAACGTCATATTATAACAATTAAAAGAAAATAAACGAGTCTGACTAAAGCAGCTCGACAACCAAACGTTCCCGGAGTTACAACTATCAGAGCATGACCCGGACATACTAAAACGAAACTAAACTAGACACGATAAGCCTTCGCCAAGCACCTGAGCGAAGCTCCTCAATCTGAAATATTCAACAGTAAGGGTGAGCTTCTCAAATATACATTTGGTTATACATTCATAACAATCAATTCACGAAATCATAAGCATCACCCAATAGTTAGCATATTTCATGGTTTACAAAACCTTTACAATTCATATATCCATGACACATTGCCTTTCATTTTTGCAAATATTCATCAAACATCATCAACCATTTATCAAGTCATACGTGCATACAGACAATCAAATATAACATTGGAAAAATCATCCATTCATGTTATATTCGAGTAATGCAACACACCCATGCATGTGGTACCACTTCACCGCCCCATTAAATCTCGGGTCACGGATAACTCACCGTTCCATTATATCGCGGACACGGCTACCACCTCAACGTTCCATTAAATCGCGGACACGTATATTGGCCACCATGTTAATTCCACACAATGGGAATTAACAAATGCAACATGATATGTAAGTATGTAACACTCAGCATACTATGAACATCGATCAACATATCATGCACATCAACAATATCAAACATAACATGATATGAATAGCATGTAACCACTCAGCATACTATTTAAACATCAATCATATCAAGTTACGAATAGCATGTAATCACTCAGCATACTATTCAAACATCAACCAATCACATCAATTATATCATAATTCATGCTCGATAACATATCTAAAAGCATGGCAATAAAAATCCAACATCAAAACACTGAAACCAAAAATTCAGAAAATCATCACAGCAGAGCAACACGGGTACCCGTGTTGTGCAACACGGCCCGTGTTGTGCAGCACGTCCAGAAAACGCACATTTTATTTTTTTATCAGTACAGGGGATCTGACACGGGTGCCCGTGTTGTGCAACACGGCCCGTGTCGTGCAACCAGGGCACAACATCTCCCAACACAGAAGAGCAACACGGGCACCCGTGTTGTGCAACACGGCCCGTGTTGCTGAGCGCGTAACAGGATTTTCCTGAATCTGCAGCAGCTCAGAAAACAGCAGTCCAAACGCGGGAAAACGCCCGCCAAATGCGTAATTCGGTACCTAACGACATCAGGTTTGTACAATTCACAACAACACCACCATATCCAAAATACCAACAATCATTATAGTAACCTTAACCGGGGATTAACCGTCCTTTTGGGGAATTCTACTGACACTAAGGTTATCCCTACAACTTCCAAAGTAAATTCACGATCATATATATATATTCCCAATTCCTCATTTGGGACCTAAAACTCTTAATCGATTCATAAAATTTGGGAACCTAACCCTTTTCTAACAAGGTTCAGTCCTACGGTTATCGATCCCTAGAAACATCTAACAATTGGGATTTTCCTACGATTACCCGAATCAACCGTACATAAACCCATAAACAAATATAAATCGAGTATAAACCCCCCTTACCTTATCAATTAGCAGCTTTCAGTTCTTGAGCGAGGTTCTTCGTTCTCCGTTCTTCAGAGCTCTATTTTCCCAAATTCCAACTTCTGTTCTTACGTGAAAACCAAAAATGAGAAAATGGCCTAAGTCCCAAACATAACTTTATTTCTCTGCACCCCCCACTCTTTACTAACAACATCTAAGCCCAATAACATAAAAATCCCAATATTCCTTATTTCTTTTATTTTTCCTCAAATACTCCAAAATAAATAATTCTTTTTATTTTATTAATTCTAATAAAATAAATTCCCAAATTTAAATAAATCAATTAATTGAAAATGGGGTGTTACAACTCTCCCCCACTAAAAGAGTTTTCGTCCTCGAAAACATACCTTAGACGAACAGCTCCGGATAAGCCTCTTTCATCTGGCTCTCCAGCTCCCAAGTGATATTTCCATCTGCTGGACCTCCCCAAGCAACCTTCACTAATGCTATCTCTTTACCTCTTAACTGTTTCACTTCCCGATCTTCTATCCTCATAGGCAATGCTTCTACTGTCAAGTTATCTCTTACCTGTACATCATCTATTTGGATTACATGAGATGGGTCTGGAATGTATCTCCTCAACTGAGAAACATGAAAAACATCGTGCAAATTCGCAAGTCTCGGAGGTAAAGCAATTCGATAAGCAACTTCTCCAACTCTTTCTGTAATCTGAAACGGACCAATAAAACGCGGAGTCAACTTCTTAGACTTCAACGCCCGACCAATACCCGTCATCGGAGTAACTCTCATAAACACATGATCTCCAGCACTGAATTCTAAATTCTTTCTCCTCTTATCATGATAACTTTTCTGACGACTCTGAGAAGCTCTCATCTTCTCTTGAATCAATTTGATCTTTTCAGTAGTCTGCTGAACAATCTCTGGCCCAATTACCGAACTCTCTCCAGATTCATACCAACACAAAGGTGTTCTACACCGTCTACCATACAATGCCTCAAACGGAGCCATACCAATACTCGAATGGTAACTATTGTTATAAGTAAACTCAATCAATGGCAAATAGCTATCCCAAGCTCCACCCTGCTCTAAAACACAAGCACGCAATAAATCTTCTAACGATTGAATCGTCCTCTCCGTCTGTCCATCAGTCTGAGGATGGTAAGCTGAACTCAACCTCAATCTAGTACCCAAAGCCTTCTGCAATCCTTCCCAAAATTTCGAAGTGAACCTCGGATCTCTATCTGACACAATACTAGAAGGAACTCCATGCAAACTCACTATTTTCTCAATATATAACTGTGCCAATCTCTCCATTGAGTAATCCATTCGCACCGGTATAAAATGAGCAGACTTAGTCAACCTATCCACAACGACCCATATTGCTTCACAATTCATAGGAGTCCTCGGCAACCCAGATACAAAATCCATAGAAATACTATCCCACTTCCATTCTGGAATAAACATTGGTTGCATAAATCCAGACGGTTTCTGATGCTCAATCTTCGATTTCTGACAGATTAAACATGCATACACAAATTCAGCTATTTCCTTTTTCATTCCCGGCCACCAAAACAATTTCTTCAAATCATGATACATTTTCGTGGCACCTGGATGAATACTCATCCCACTGCGATGTCCTTCCTCTAATATACTCTTCTTGATTTCTGCAACATCCGGAACACAAACTCTATCGCCAAATCTCATAACATCATTTTCATCAATTCTAAACTCGCCACCTTGACCTTGGTTGATCAATGTCAATTTATCAACTAAATTAACATCAGATTTCTGCCCGATCCTGATCTCTTCTAGAATACCACTAGTAAGTTTCAACATACCCAAACGAACACACTTCGGAGTACTTTCACAAACTAAACTCAAATCTCGGAATTGTTCAATTAAATCTAATTCACGAACCATCATCATAGACATATGCAAGGATTTCCTGCTCAAAGCATCCGCAACCACATTTGCCTTACCAGGATGGTAATTCAAACCAAAATCATAATCTTTGAGAAATTCCAACCACCTTCTTTGCCTCATATTGAGCTCTTTCTGATCGAAAAGATACTTCAAACTCTTATGATCGCTATACACTTCAAATCTCGAACCATACAGATAATGTCTCCACAATTTCAAGACAAACACAACTGCTGCCAACTCTAAATCATGAGTAGGATAGTTCCTTTCATGAACCTTCAACTGTCTCGAAGCATACGCAACTACCTGTTGATTCTTCATTAAAACACCACCTAAACCCAACAGAGATGCATCACAATAAACCACAAAAGATTCCACCGGATTCGGCAAAATCAGAATAGGAGCACTTGTCAATCTCCGCTTCAATTCTTGGAAACCTTTCTCACAATCAGAATCCCAAATAAACGCTTGTCCTTTACGAGTCAACTTCGTCAACGGCAATGCTAACTTTGAGAATCCTTCGATAAACTTTCTGTAATAACCTGCAAGACCAAGAAAACTTCTGATTTCAGAAACAGTCTTCGGCGCTTCCCACTGAGATACCGCTTCTACTTTTGTAGGATCCACTGCAATACCATTCTTAGAAATCACATGTCCAAGAAAACTAACTTCATTTAGCCAGAACTCACATTTGGACAACTTTGCATACAACTTCCTATCTTTCAACAACTCTAATACAATTCTGAGATGTTCCGCATGCTCTTTGTCATTCTTGGAATAAATCAGAATGTCATCAATAAAAACCACAACAAACTTATCCAGATATGGATGAAAAATCCTGTTCATATATTCCATGAAAACACCAGGTGCATTAGTAACTCCGAACGGCATAACAGAATATTCGTAATGCCCATACCTCGTTCGAAAAGCAGTCTTTTGAATATCTTCCGCTTTCACACGAATCTGATGATATCCCGATCTCAAGTCAATCTTACTGAATACACTAGCTCCAATTAGTTGATCCATTAAATCATCAATCCTCGGTAATGGATACCGATTCTTAATGGTTACCTTGTTCAATTGCCTGTAATCAACACACAGTCTCATAGAACCTTCTTTCTTCTTAACCAACAATACCGGAGCACCCCAAGGTGAAACACTTGGACGAATAAACTTCTTCTCCAGTAAATCTTCCAACTGACTCTTCAATTCAGCCAACTCAGACGCAGACATACGATATGGCGCCATCGACACCGGTCTCGTACCAGGAATCAAATCTATAGAAAATTCCACCTCTCTCTCAGGAGGTAACTCACCAACATCATCAGGAAAGACTTCTGGAAAATCACACACCACTGGCAATTCACTACTCCTGACCTTTCCTGTTGCATCTAACGAAGCAAGTAACATAAACACATTAGCACCATCTTCCATTGCTTCTTGCACCTGCCTAGCAGTCATAGTCAAATTCTCGACACCAACTGCTTCTGGAAAAATCACCGTCTTAGCAAAGCAGTTCAGATGAACCCGGTTGAATTCCAACCAGTTCATCCCAAGGATAATATCAATTTGTTCAAGCGGTAGGCACACTAAATCCATACCGAAACCTCTACCAAAAATCTCAATAGGACAATTCCTACATACGAGTGAAGTTGTCACTGAACCCGATGCAGGAGTATCAACAACCATGCTACCTCGCATACCAGATATGTCCAGTTTCAACCTCTCAGCACAATCCAAAGAAATGAAAGAATGAGTTGCACCAGTATCAATAATTGCAACTGTTGTACCCCAAAATTTGCCCTCCCATATTCTCCAAAAAATTCACAAGTCCAACCTGGCGCATCATATTCAGGTATTCTTTCGCCAAGATATCTCTGATAATGTATTCTCAAATTCAGGTTCGGCTCAAGAGTCAATTCTTTAAAGAAGGTATCCGAATGTGTGAGTTTTCTCGAAGAAATATGGTGAAAAAGTGTGCTGAAAGTGTAGTTTTTACGCGCTAAAAAAATCATAACTTGAAGATCGTGACTCGTTTTGAACCTGTTCCGGTGGCCAAAATTCCGTCTTGACATTATCTACGTTTTCATCTCTCACGGCTGGAAGCCAATTTCGATCAGAATGTCTTCAAAAATGTGGATTTATCAAGTATTTTCGTGCAGAAATTTGTGACAGAAGTTTATTTGCGTCATGTTCAAAAAATCATAACTTGGTCGATTTTCATCGTATCGAGCTGGTTCCGGTGCCAAAATTTCACAAATTGAGTTGGCTACATTTTCACAGAAGGTATTGAGTTCAAACGGTATTCAAAAGGCCTTCGTTTTTTGCTCAGAGTGCGTGACACGCTGAAAATCCTGAATGCTGAATATTATTTCATCTGAGCCGAAACTTCGAAAATTCATAACTCGGTCAATTTTTATCGGATTGGACTCATATTTTTACACAAGGTCACTGACTCATAGATCTACAACTTTGCTTCAAAAGTCGAGACCAAATTATGCACCGATCAATACCAGTTTTTTATTGAAGAACGTGTCAGAGCCGACACTGGAGCCCAAAATAAGTTTGTCTGAGCTGAAACTTCAAAAATTCATAACTAATTCACCGTTTATCCAATTGAGTCGATTTTCAGACAGGAGTTAGTTCTCGATATTGGCTACATTTTGTTTTCACATTTCAACTTCAAAAAATGCACTTAAGTCCCTGCGATTTAGCTTGGAAAGTGACGAATTCAAGTGAATATTGGAGGCCCAATTGCACATTCAAAGCCCATTTTCTTTACCCTAATTTCCACTATATAATCACCTTCTTGTCACACAAACCAGAAAAAGAAAAAGAGGATAAAGGGAGGAAAAAAAGGGGGGAGAAAAAAAGAAAAAAAGAAAGAGAAAAAGGAGAGAAAAAAAAAAGGAGAGAAAAGGAGAGAAAAAGAGAGAAAAAGAGAGAAAAAAACTTGGCCACAATACTGTTGGAATATCAAACTCTTTCAAGAACCCTAAAACCTTGAAATCCTTATTACAAATCCCTCTCTCACTACAAACAAAGTCATCTCAGTTACAAACCAACATCTTATTACTTCTTCAGTAAGGGTAAGGCTGGCTTGATCTCCATGATCCAAAGGGCATAAAAGCATTCATGTCACTACTTTTCCAGTAAGGGTAAGGTTGATTTGATCTCCATGATCAAAAGGGTATAATCATTCATACATGCCATATTGTGCCTAAACATTAAATTTTTTCATATATTGGCTTTATTTGCATTTTATGATTTTATTTGATGTGTTTGTGAGATTCAACACTGCAGATTTAGACAGGATCCCAGGCAGGTTCATTAAGGAACGTTGAGGCCAAAAGTCAAATGGCCAAAAGCCAAAAGCCAAATGGCCAGACTAGAAAAACTTATGCATGACACCAATACATGGCGAGGCAGACATTAAGCCAGAGATTAAGGGAACATTGAAGCCAGAACACAAATGGCCAAAAGCCAAAAGCCAAAAGCCAATTGGCCAAAGTAGAACAACTTATGCATGAAACTCAATCCAATGGCCAAAGAATGCAGACCACGGTACTCAGGAGTCAATACCTCAAAAAAACCTCCCTTTGGGTCTGAATACCCCCCATGGTTTGCACATTTTTATTTTTTTATTTGATTTTCCTTTTTATTCTTTTAATTGTTTTCAATTGTTTTCTTTAATTTCATAAATTAATTTTCATAAAATATAAAAACAATACAAAAATCAGAAAAAGACAAAAATAAATATTTGTATTTAAATGTTATTTTTTTTGTAAATAAATATCATTAATTGATTTAGCTTTTTAAAATTAGGTTCAATTCAAATATTTTTCATAATAAACTTAAAAAGTGTAGAATTAGGGTTTTAAGTATTTTTCATTCTTTTTCTTTTAATTATTGATTATTAATTATTATTTTTGTAAATACTTGCAATTAATTAATTAGGGTTAATTTTAGGTTAAAGTTTAATGCTTTTCTTAATAAATGAAAAAAAACTAGAATTAGGGTTAATTAATATTTTAATTTCATTTAATTCTCATATAAAACCATAAATACAAAAAACCTCAAAAATAATTTCTTTTTTTATTTTAATTTAATTAATTTGCTCAATATAATTTAATTTCATTAAAAATGGTCCAACGCCCTCGCTTTCAATTTCAATTCAATTCGCGCATCTTTATTCCTTCTTTTAAATATTTATGTAATTCTCCCAAAGCCATGTAACTCGGACATTTTATATTTCTCGCACTTTAGTTCTTTATTTTTTGTCAAATCGGGTCCTGGATTTTAATTTGGCGATGTGGACCCGCGCCTTTGTAATAGTTTAGGAACTTTAATTTCCGCAACTTTTTTAACTGTAAATAAATGCATGCAAGAATGAATGATTAAATAAAAACAAACGCATAGATCACTTTGACATGACAAGACAAAAATAAATGAATCTGACACACAAAATCACACACCACCCCTAGGGTACGCCTCCCTGTTGCCTTGCCTCGAAAGGTGATCGTCGAGTAGAGGATGTCTTAGTAAGTCCTCATGATCCGGGAACCTGGCATGAGGGTAGCTTCTAAGGTGTCTTCCTATTGCTCTGGTGATCACCATGTCCCTAAACTCGAATTGACCCGAACACCTCCAACGGTGGTGCTACCTACCTCTCAATGGCGGGATGGCACTACTTTTAAGGACATTTACACAGACGAATTCCTTAGGGTAGGTAGGTTCTCAAGGATACTTGCTCTAATCTCAAACAAATCAAAATCTTTTCACACCGACACATTTTCAAAAGCTTTCAAAACAAACTTTTCAAACACTCTGACGTACGAGTCGAACTGAAATTTTTCAAAGAAACTTTTTTTAAACCCACATTGAAAAGCAAACAAACAATTTTGAAAACACATTGAGCAAGTATCTAAGAGCCCATGGATAACCATGGATAGAAAGGGTGCTAACACCTTCCCTTTCTATAACCTACCTCCCGAACCGAGAGCAATCTCTATAAGGAATTTTTCTGTGCTTTTGTCCTTTCCATTTGGAGAAAATAAAAGACGGTGGCGACTCTTGCTTCCGCGACATTTCGCGAACCAGCGTTAAACAGTCAGTTCCAGATCCACCGATCACAGAACTGGCGACTCTGCTGGGGAGAATCTTTATAAAGTGAGGTGTACCTTAGGGATAGTTCATAACTGTGTTTTCAATTGTTTTCTTTGCTTGCTTTAAATTGTGGGTTGCTTGGGAGTTCTATAGATCCTAAACCCGGATCTGGGGATACCTTCGTAGAAAGTAGCAACAAGGCTGTGAGGGAACTGTGCGGGGTATACCGACATGGTTGAAACAGTCTGCTACGTTGATGTGGCACTTTGGTGTGTACCGGTAACCCTTGAGTTCAGTCAAGGAGAGTACGGGGCCTCCGCGTGGTGTCGTGAAGCATCAACAGACCTTAGGAACCTTAATTGAACTATCTTGGCCTCTTTAGGGTAGTGAGATAACTGACTTTGGTGCAGTCCGAGGTTGGTTGATACTCGATACTACACTCAATTGAGGGTTGCTTTCCTGGAATATTTCGGTCGCCAGTTCAGTGGCTAAATCGAAACGATGAACAATGAAAGCAATCTCGTGATATTGGGACCCTTAGAACCCGGTTACTTCTAATAGGACAGGTTGAGCCCACCAACTTCAAGAGGGTAATACCCAGCCCCCATACCGGCCTAAACTCTAAGGGCTTTCTCTTGTGTGACTTGTGTGACTTGTGTGCCTTCGTACTTGACTACTTGCATGTTTTATCTGACACATGAACTACTGGCAGGTTTTGTTTTAGTCCTTAATTGGGACCCATGACAGGGCTTACTAAGTTTCTTGCAGGTTTTGTTTATAGTCCTTAATTAGGACTCATAACAGAGTGTATTGAGTTTCTTGCAGGTTTTGTTTGTAGTCCTTAATTAGGGCTCATAACAGAGTACTGAGTTTCTTGCAGACTAGTTTCTTGCAGGTTTTGCTTATAGTCCTTGATGGGGGCTTATAACAGGGTTTACCTACATTACCCCATGCATACCATAACATCATACCATTGCATACATCCTAATCCATTTCAAGGATCTCAAGGGCTTGTGATGCAGGTCATGATGAATCAAACATCTAGCAAGGGGCAAAGAGGATTTATTTTCCTCTAGCCAAAGTTGTCAGGGGCTATGACCCACTGGATATGGTGAGCCTTTGACCCTTGAAGAATAATTCTCAATAACATGGGTTTCCTTCAATCAATCTACCGGACCCGAATTCTAACAAATTTTCTTGTTTACCCCGCGAGGTCCTTGAAAACATTGCATATGCATACATACACATCATTACATAACAGGTATCTTCGTTGCAGGTCACTTACCTTTCTCGCTGTTTATTTCAGCAATGGCCGTCCAACCAGATAACCAGGACCTTCTTGCTCAAGAGACTCGGTTCTGGGAAATCCTCCTGAATCTATCCAGGGGGCAGGAGGAGCTAAGGACACTTCTCATGGGGACTTTTGTCAAGAACAGTGCTGAGGATGAGAGGCTGAAACACCTGCAAGCTGAGATGGATGCAATGAAAGCCCAGATGTTGGGGCAGAGGAATGCCATTCAGGGCTTAGCTCAAAGACAAGATGAGCTCCGGTTTCTCGTCAACCAACTGCTTCAGGGTAACCAACTGGGACAAACGTCTAAGGGTAAAAAGCCAGTCGTCGTTCGACCATCCTTGAGACAAAGAGGCAAGGAGAAAGCTCCTCATATGGCTTCAGTATCACCAATTCAGGATCGACCTCACCAGCTTCAGCCAGACAAGCCCAAAAGGCAATTCACCAAGCTCAACGTGTCGCTGCCTCAAGCATTACAACAACTGCTGAGGTTGAACTTGGTAACTCTAAAGGATCCTCCTAAGAATCCCAATAGGACACCTTCAAGGTATAACCCCAACGCTCACTGCGCTTATCATTCTGACAGCCCGGGGCATGCTACAGAGGATTGTTGGAATTTGAAGAATAAGATCCAAGACCTGATTGACGAAGGAGCTGTGGAATTCACCCAAGATGGCCAGGCTGAATGCTTCTACCATCCCTACAGGAGGCACCATTTGAAGTAACAAGCCCTGAGATGAGAAGACTTTTGTTCGTTAGGATTTTCAAGTTGTAATTTCTTTCTGTTCAAACATTTACTCATGTTAAACATTGTTATTTAATTAATGCATCGCATATGTCTGTTTTGAAGCAATATATTCGTATTCACTATACGCAAATTATTTTCATATTTTTCTGATGATCAACTCTCACTAATTCTAAGCCTCTTAAGGGAGGATGACGAAAACGATACCACGATCTCTACAGTATGCTTTTGAACAGACCCCGCTGATGAGGTACAGGCATTGTTTCAATCCCTAAACACTGGAGTTATAAGGATGATAATCCCTCGTCAACCCCTCTGAGCCAAAGAAGTAGGAGTTTTTTCTTTTCGAAATTTAAAACCCTTAATCATAACCTGGGGCAGGGTAGTTCTCTCAGTTGATCCGAGTGCATAACGAATGGCACCAAAAAGGTCCTTACAAAACAAAGAAAGACAGTGATGGTTCAGAATGGTCAAAAGGACAGGCAGTCATTATCAAAAAAAAAAAAATCATAAACGAAAAGCCCAAGAAGTCAAAACCTATAAAAAGGGACTTATGAAACTGGGGCATCCCGCTGACTGTAATTCCAAAAAGAAACAGTTCAGGCAAAAAAATAGGGATAAAGAAAGCAAAAAGAAAGAGGTCCTACAAACCCTCAACAAAAAAAAGAAATGACTGCCCATTTAAAATAAATCATCAATATCCGAACCATCATTGGAACATCAGGACAAAGACTCAAACAAGGTCTAACGCACGATCAGCTGAGTTTAGGTTTGGAGAACATCACGAAGAGCGGGTGGGTACAAATAATTTGAGCCTTTATCCTTTGTTTCTTAAACCGTGAACCAGGCCACGTTATAACCCTCAAAAGTCCTAGCTGAAGCATGGGTTAGTTCGAAAGCATACTGTTACGAAAGGTATCCTGACTCCTTAAGGCTTACGATAAATACGGAGTTGACATCACGTTTTACAAACATTCATGTGTTTTATGAAAAAAGAATGCATTTTCAAAATCTCTAAGACAGACATAAGCTTTGCATTTTTGATATAACATTGCTTGTATATGACTTTTTGTTTGAACAGCATAGAAATTCGCACGACGAATGCCTAATGAACAGAAGTACCTCCAATCAAGGGGCATGGCATGACTATTGTCCATCATCTGGGGCAGTTAAGTCAAGATTCGGAGAATCTCTCAAAAGACCAAATAGCCTGGGGCAAATCTCCGCCTGAGTCACTTGGGGCATTTCAACAACGAATCTTGTCTGATCAAACACCTTCTGGTGGCATGACAAAACATTTCTGACAGGGACAATTCCCTACACTCTGAGAACATGGACATAGTCGAAAAGATACTACGCAAAATCAAAGACCCGCTAGGTTGACACACCTAGGCAAAAATAAGGGCTTCCCGGCGAACCAAAAGGGTTCGAGCAAAATGAAGGGATGAAATGAAAAATCAGTACACCCGGCAAGTCGAAAACCAGAAAAGGCGGCTTGGGCAAAAATGGGTATCTCGGTGGACTGAAAACCCGAAAGGGCGGTCCAGGCAAAAGTTAGGGATCAAAGCGTACAACTATGTCCTGTCATCTTATCATCCGCCTACCAGAAGAAGGTTTGTCCATCAACAAATATCAGCACCTCACAGGTCTTCCTCTCATACCTCAGAAACAGGGGCAATAATGGGTGGTCTAAGCAATCTGATTGTTCTGTCCTCCAGGGTATCAAGGCAGGTTCCGTTGAAGAACATAACCAATACAGTTCAATACTTCCCCAGGAGAGTCCAATCCAGCTCCCCCAGAAAAGGTGGAATCCATCTCCTCAAGCAGTAAGCTCATCCCCAGTAGATTCTGGAAGCTTACCCTCGCAGAACACGAACGCGTCGTTCGGCTTGATTTAAAGAGTTATTTCCTTAACAGGATATAACTGGGTTATCCTCAGCCAAAAGCCACGGAAAAAGCGTCGTCTACAAAGTCTTCTGATCCCCAGCAAACTATTATCAACACTCAGCAAGGTATCCCTCTTCCCACAGAGTATTGCTTCCCAGCATGGTCACTAGAGTATCTTTGCTCCCCGCAGAATCTTCCATTTGCCAGGTTTATTCCGCAACGGGGTCATCTTCTCCTACCGGTATTCTTGCAGTTATCATCCCCAGCGGAAGCAAAATCTATTCTTCAACATCAGCCCAGGATACGACTTCCCGGCACCCGTCAAGGATTTACTTTCCTAGACGAAAAACACATTCATAAAACGTCACATACATCATTATAGCATGCATAGACGCGTCATATCACCCCAATCTCATTTATTTTTGAGAACATCTTAAAATCATGCAATTCATGCATTATGACATTGCATACAACTAATTCGTTACTTTTTCAGGAAAGAACGATCAACAGATAAAAGTCTTTACCCGTTGAGGTAGTAATCGTCCCAGATTCCTTCATCATCCTGCTGAGGTAGTAATCGTCCCAGATTCCTTCATCACCCGTTGAGGTAGTAATCGTCCCAGATTCCTTCATCATCCTGCTGAGGTAGTAATCGTCCCAGATTCCTTCATCATCCTGCTGAGGTAGTAATCGTCCCAGATTCCTTCATCATCCTGCTGAGGTAGTAATCGTCCCAGATTCCTTCATCACCCGTTGAGGTAGTAATCGTCCCAGATTCCTTCATCATCCTGCTGAGGTAGTAATCGTCCCAGATTCCTTCATCACCCGTTGAGGTAGTAATCGTCCCAGATTCCTTCATCATCCTGCTGAGGTAGTAATCGTCCCAGATTCCTTCATCACCCGTTAAGGTAGTAATCGTCCCAGATTCCTTCATCATCCTGCTGAGGTAGTAATCGTCCCAGATTCCTTCATCATCCTGCTGAGGTAGTAATCGTCCCAGATTCCTTCATCACCCGTTGAGGTAGTAATCGTCCTAGATTCCTTCATCATCCTGCTGAGGTAGTAATCGTCCCATATTCCTTCATCATCCTGCTGAGGTAGTAATCGTCCCAGATTCCTTCATCACCCGTTGAGGTAGTAATCGTCCCAGATTCCTTCATCATCCTGCTGAGGTAGTAATCGTCCCAGATTCCTTCATCATCCTGCTGAGGTAATAATCGTCCCATATTCCTTCATCACCCGTTGAGGTAGTAATCGTCCCAGATTCCTTCATCATCCTGCTGAGGTAGTAATCGTCCCAGATTCCTTCATCATTCTGCTGAGGTAGTAATCGTCCCAGATTCCTTCATCATAGATTTGGAGTAGCAATCGTCTCAGATTCCTTCATCACATCCTTATCAAAAAACCTCCTCTGGTTCAGTCAGATCGACCCTAGGATCTCCCTGATTCTTGTCCAGTTGAAGATTTCAAGACCCAGACCGGTTCAGTTAATCGACTTCAGAGATTTCTTATCCAGTCCCAAGCCTTCTCTAGTCCAGCTAAATCGACTCCCAACAGATTTTTTTGATGAAGACTCAGCAGAAGTTATGGTTCCCTCTCCGACGGTGTGTGAGGTGGTAAGTCCTTTTCAGATGTTTCCCTCTCCGACGATGAGTGTGAGGTGATAGTCTCCTATGGTCCCCTCTCCGACAAGTGCGTGAGGTGGTAATTCCTTTTTCAAGATGTTTCCCTCTCCGACGGTGAGTGTGAGGTGATAATCTCTTATGGTTCCCTCTCCAACGGCGTGTGAGGTGGTAAGTCCTTTTTCAGATGTTTCCCTCTCCGACGATGAGTGAGGTGATTCCCTTTCAGATTATAATTTTCTATGGTTCTCTTCCCGATATTGCAAAGATGGTAATTCCCGCCAAGATTTTTCTCAACGAGCGTTGTTGAAGTTAAAATCAACCAAGGTTCTCTTATCATTCATGCTAAAGCAGTAACCATCCCTGGTTCATTCATCGCTGTTTGAAGCTCCAGACTCAGCTCCTGTAACCAGTCAGGACACATCTATACCAAGCATCTAAAGATCAGCTCCTGCAACGTGTCAGGTACTCATTTTTTTCTTTTGCAGGTATGCAGGTTCTCGCCAAGGAATCTCCCACGCGATCGACATCCAGATGGCATCTATAAGCCCATCATCCTATCCAGCAATCTCAAAATGGCATCTATAAGCCCATTCCCCTCACACTGCTACTATGTGAGCGCAAATTTCTGGGCACTCTAGTGTCCAATCATCTTCTACCCTCGGATTACGAAAGGCACGTCCACCAATCTGCATCCTCAGGTCTAAGAAGATTGAACAGGGGCAGCTGTTGTACCCCAAAATTTGCCCTCCCATATTCTCCAAAAAATTCACAAGTCCAACCTGGCGCATCATATTCAGGTATTCTTTCGCCAAGATATCTCTGATAATGTATTCTCAAATTCAGGTTCGGCTCAAGAGTCAATTCTTTAAAGAAGGTATCCGAATGTGTGAGTTTTCTCGAAGAAATATGGTGAAAAAGTGTGCTGAAAGTGTAGTTTTTACGCGCTAAAAAAATCATAACTTGAAGATCGTGACTCGTTTTGAACCTGTTCCGGTGGCCAAAATTCCGTCTTGACATTATCTACGTTTTCATCTCTCACGGCTGGAAGCCAATTTCGATCAGAATGTCTTCAAAAATGTGGATTTATCAAGTATTTTCGTGCAGAAATTTGTGACAGAAGTTTATTTGCGTCATGTTCAAAAAATCATAACTTGGTCGATTTTCATCGTATCGAGCTGGTTCCGGTGCCAAAATTTCACAAATTGAGTTGGCTACATTTTCACAGAAGGTATTGAGTTCAAACGGTATTCAAAAGGCCTTCGTTTTTTGCTCAGAGTGCGTGACACGCTGAAAATCCTGAATGCTGAATATTATTTCATCTGAGCCGAAACTTCGAAAATTCATAACTCGGTCAATTTTTATCGGATTGGACTCATATTTTTACACAAGGTCACTGACTCATAGATCTACAACTTTGCTTCAAAAGTCGAGACCAAATTATGCACCGATCAATACCAGTTTTTTATTGAAGAACGTGTCAGAGCCGACACTGGAGCCCAAAATAAGTTTGTCTGAGCTGAAACTTCAAAAATTCATAACTAATTCACCGTTTATCCAATTGAGTCGATTTTCGGACAGGAGTTAGTTCTCGATATTGGCTACATTTTGTTTTCACATTTCAACTTCAAAAAATGCACTTAAGTCCCTGCGATTTAGCTTGGAAAGTGACGAATTCAAGTGAATATTGGAGGCCCAATTGCACATTCAAAGCCCATTTTCTTTACCCTAATTTCCACTATATAATCACCTTCTTGTCACACAAACCAGAAAAAGAAAAAGAGGATAAAGGGAGGAAAAAAAGGGGGGAGAAAAAAAGAAAAAAAGAAAGAGAAAAAGGAGAGAAAAAAAAAGGAGAGAAAAGGAGAGAAAAAGAGAGAAAAAAACTTGGCCACAATACTGTTGGAATATCAAACTCTTTCAAGAACCCTAAAACCTTGAAATCCTTATTACAAATCTCTCTCTCACTACAAACAAAGTCATCTCAGTTACAAACCAACATCTTATTACTTCTTCAGTAAGGGTAAGGCTGGCTTGATCTCCATGATCCAAAGGGCATAAAAGCATTCATGTCACTACTTTTCCAGTAAGGGTAAGGTTGATTTGATCTCCATGATCAAAAGGGTATAATCATTCATACATGCCATATTGTGCCTAAACATTAAATTTTTTCATATATTGGCTTTATTTGCATTTTATGATTTTATTTGATGTGTTTGTGAGATTCAACACTGCAGATTTAGACAGGATCCCAGGCAGGTTCATTAAGGAACGTTGAGGCCAAAAGTCAAATGGCCAAAAGCCAAAAGCCAAATGGCCAGACTAGAAAAACTTATGCATGACACCAATACATGGCGAGGCAGACATTAAGCCAGAGATTAAGGGAACATTGAAGCCAGAACACAAATGGCCAAAAGCCAAAAGCCAAAAGCCAATTGGCCAAAGTAGAACAACTTATGCATGAAACTCAATCCAATGGCCAAAGAATGCAGACCACGGTACTCAGGAGTCAATACCTCAAAAAAACCTCCCTTTGGGTCTGAATACCCCCCATGGTTTGCACATTTTTATTTTTTTATTTGATTTTCCTTTTTATTCTTTTAATTGTTTTCAATTGTTTTCTTTAATTTCATAAATTAATTTTCATAAAATATAAAAACAATACAAAAATCAGAAAAAGACAAAAATAAATATTTGTATTTAAATGTTATTTTTTTTGTAAATAAATATCATTAATTGATTTAGCTTTTTAAAATTAGGTTCAATTCAAATATTTTTCATAATAAACTTAAAAAGTGTAGAATTAGGGTTTTAAGTATTTTTCATTCTTTTTCTTTTAATTATTGATTATTAATTATTATTTTTGTAAATACTTGCAATTAATTAATTAGGGTTAATTTTAGGTTAAAGTTTAATGCTTTTCTTAATAAATGAAAAAAAAACTAGAATTAGGGTTAATTAATATTTTAATTTCATTTAATTCTCATATAAAACCATAAATACAAAAAACCTCAAAAATAATTTCTTTTTTTATTTTAATTTAATTAATTTTCTCAATATAATTTAATTTCATTAAAAATGGTCCAACGCCCTCGCTTTCAATTTCAATTCAATTCGCGCATCTTTATTCCTTCTTTTAAATATTTATGTAATTCTCCCAAAGCCATGTAACTCGGACATTTTATATTTCTCGCACTTTAGTTCTTTATTTTTTGTCAAATCGGGTCCTGGATTTTAATTTGGCGATGTGGACCCGCGCCTTTGTAATAGTTTAGGAACTTTAATTTCCGCAACTTTTTTAACTGTAAATAAATGCATGCAAGAATGAATGATTAAATAAAAACAAACGCATAGATCACTTTGACATGACAAGACAAAAATAAATGAATCTGACACACAAAATCACACACCACCCCTAGGGTACGCCTCCCTGTTGCCTTGCCTCGAAAGGTGATCGTCGAGTAGAGGATGTCTTAGTAAGTCCTCATGATCCGGGAACCTGGCATGAGGGTAGCTTCTAAGGTGTCTTCCTATTGCTCTGGTGATCACCATGTCCCTAAACTCGAATTGACCCGAACACCTCCAACGGTGGTGCTACCTACCTCTCAATGGCGGGATGGCACTACTTTTAAGGACATTTACACAGACGAATTCCTTAGGGTAGGTAGGTTCTCAAGGATACTTGCTCTAATCTCAAACAAATCAAAATCTTTTCACACCGACACATTTTCAAAAGCTTTCAAAACAAACTTTTCAAACACTCTGACGTACGAGTCGAACTGAAATTTTTCAAAGAAACTTTTTTTAAACCCACATTGAAAAGCAAACAAACAATTTTGAAAACACATTGAGCAAGTATCTAAGAGCCCATGGATAACCATGGATAGAAAGGGTGCTAACACCTTCCCTTTCTATAACCTACCTCCCGAACCGAGAGCAATCTCTATAAGGAATTTTTCTGTGCTTTTGTCCTTTCCATTTGGAGAAAATAAAAGACGGTGGCGACTCTTGCTTCCGCGACATTTCGCGAACCAGCGTTAAACAGTCAGTTCCAGATCCACCGATCACAGCAACTAAAGGTGTGCCATGAATAAAACACGTACCTTTAATCAATCGATCCTCTGGGGTAGTCTCAGATCCAGACAAAGCAAACACTTTTCCACCTGACTGATCCTTCCTAGGCTTAGGACACTGCGGACGAATGTGACCTTCTTCGCCACAATTGTAACAAGTAATAGACTTCCCTTTGCAGTCAATAGACAAATGACCAGCCTTTCCACATTTATAGCACTTCTTCTCATCACTCTTGCAATCTCGAATATGATGACCAAACTCACCACACCTGTAGCATCTGATAGGAGCCTTAGAATCTCCCCCACTAGGCATTTTCCAACCGCCTGATCTCTGGTTATCTCTACCATATGGCTTGCCACGGTCCATATGTTGCTTCCCTCTTTTATCAACAGCCCCACGAGAGTGAGACGACCGATTCTTGGTAATATCTTCTTCCAAGATTCTGCTACAATCCACTAGATCAGAAAATCTACGAATACGCTGGTACCTGATTCCCTGCTTAATCTCATCTCGGAGACCATTCTCAAATTTGATACATTTAGAGAATTCTCCAGCCTCATCATTGTTGTAGTGTGCATAATACTTTGCCAGCTCAGTGAACTTAGTAGCATACTCACTAACAGTCAAATTGCCCTGTTTAAGCTCCAAAAACTCAATTTCCTTTCTTCCCCGAACATCTTCAGGAAAGTACCTCCTCAGAAAAGCCCTTCTGAAGTTAGCCCAAGTCAGTGCCTCTCCATCCTGAACCATTTCAGTCCTTGTGGCAACCCACCAGTCGTCGGCCTCTTCTGCCAACATATGCGTACCATATCTGACTTTCAGATCTTCAGCACAATCGATCACACGGAAAATCCTTTCGATTTCCTTCAGCCACTTCTGAGCACCTTCAGGGTCATGTGTACCTTTGAACAACAGAGGATTGTTCCTTTGGAAATTTCCCAATTGCCTATCAGCACCAATCACGCCTCCAGTTGGGTTTCCAGCAAGTACACCAGCTAACATCCCCAAAGCCTCAGCTAGTGCAGCATCATTTCGTCCATTACCTCTTCCAGCCATATTCCTGAGAATTAAAACATACTCCACATCAGAATACAGTATCGACAGTGTTACCTTGCACTAGTCGCATACGAAAAGGAATGACTGACTCAAGACTCTGGTCACAACGACCAACTATGCTCTGATACCACTATTGTAACACCCTCTAAAACCCGCATATAATTTTCGCAAATATTAAAAATTATAAACTCAGAGTACATGTAATAATCGAGGAATGCTACAATTCTCTTTTAATAAAATAAATTCCTGTCATGCATAATTTTAGTGGTAACTCATACATGTCTACACAGCGGAATAATTTATTTAATAAAACCAAGTTATAATATTTTCAATCATCAGGGATTAACACCTGGAAAAGTCAACGTCATATTATAACAATTAAAAGAAAATAAACGAGTCTGACTAAAGCAGCTCGACAACCAAACGTTCCCGGAGTTACAACTATCAGAGCATGACCCGGACATACTAAAACGAAACTAAACTAGACACGATAAGCCTTCGCCAAGCACCTGAGCGAAGCTCCTCAATCTGAAATATTCAACAGTAAGGGTGAGCTTCTCAAATATACATTTGGTTATACATTCATAACAATCAATTCACGAAATCATAAGCATCACCCAATAGTTAGCATATTTCATGGTTTACAAAACCTTTACAATTCATATATCCATGACACATTGCCTTTCATTTTTGCAAATATTCATCAAACATCATCAACCATTTATCAAGTCATACGTGCATACAGACAATCAAATATAACATTGGAAAAATCATCCATTCATGTTATATTCGAGTAATGCAACACACCCATGCATGTGGTACCACTTCACCGCCCCATTAAATCTCGGGTCACGGATAACTCACCGTTCCATTATATCGCGGACACGGCTACCACCTCAACGTTCCATTAAATCGCGGACACGTATATTGGCCACCATGTTAATTCCACACAATGGGAATTAACAAATGCAACATGATATGTAAGTATGTAACACTCAGCATACTATGAACATCGATCAACATATCATGCACATCAACAATATCAAACATAACATGATATGAATAGCATGTAACCACTCAGCATACTATTTAAACATCAATCATATCAAGTTACGAATAGCATGTAATCACTCAGCATACTATTCAAACATCAACCAATCACATCAATTATATCATAATTCATGCTCGATAACATATCTAAAAGCATGGCAATAAAAATCCAACATCAAAACACTGAAACCAAAAATTCAGAAAATCATCACAGCAGAGCAACACGGGTACCCGTGTTGTGCAACACGGCCCGTGTTGTGCAGCACGTCCAGAAAACGCACATTTTATTTTTTTTATCAGTACAGGGGATCTGACACGGGTGCCCGTGTTGTGCAACACGGCCCGTGTCGTGCAACCAGGGCACAACATCTCCCAACACAGAAGAGCAACACGGGCACCCGTGTTGTGCAACACGGCCCGTGTTGCTGAGCGCGTAACAGGATTTTCCTGAACCTGCAGCAGCTCAGAAAACAGCAGTCCAAACGCGGGAAAACGCCCGCCAAACGCGTAATTCGGTACCTAACGACATCAGGTTTGTACAATTCACAACAACACCACCATATCCAAAATACCAACAATCATTATAGTAACCTTAACCGGGGATTAACCGTCCTTTTGGGGAATTCTACTGACACTGAGGTTATCCCTACAACTTCCAAAGTAAATTCACGATCATATATATATATTCCCAATTCCTCATTTGGGACCTAAAACTCTTAATCGATTCATAAAATTTGGGAACCTAACCCTTTTCTAACAAGGTTCAGTCCTACGGTTATCGATCCCTAGAAACATCTAACAATTGGGATTTTCCTACAATTACCCGAATCAACCGTACATAAACCCATAAACAAATATAAATCGAGTATAAACCCCCCTTACCTTATCAATTAGCAGCTTTCAGTTCTTGAGCGAGGTTCTTCGTTCTCCGTTCTTCAGAGCTCTATTTTCCCAAATTCCAACTTCTGTTCTTACGTGAAAACCAAAAATGAGAAAATGGCCTAAGTCCCAAACATAACTTTATTTCTCTGCACCCCCCACTCTTTACTAACAACATCTAAGCCCAATAACATAAAAATCCCAATATTCCTTATTTCTTTTATTTTTCCTCAAATACTCCAAAATAAATAATTCTTTTTATTTTATTAATTCTAATAAAATAAATTCCCAAATTTAAATAAATCAATTAATTGAAAATGGGGTGTTACAAGCGTCCGTAAACTGTTTTCAAAGGTTGCATCTGAACAAGTAATAGATTAACATCCGTTGTTGGGAAGAATCCATAAACTGTTTTCAGAAGTCTTGAGGTTGAATAAGCAATAGAGCAGCATCCGTTGTCAGGAAGCGTCCGTAAACTGTTTTCAGAAGTCTGGAGAAGAATCTGAACAAGCGATAGGTTAACATCCGTTACTTGGAGAACCCGTGAACTGTTTTCAGAAATCTTGAATTTGGAGGAAGAACCGGTGTAGGGTTCCCTGATGATGAGCTTGTGTGAAACTGCATCTGGATAAATCTGGAATAAGCATTAGAATGTTGCCGAAATCTCGGAAGATAATGATTTTTGTCTGCCGACTGGTCTCACCTGAAAAGGTAAAGAGTTAGTTGTATGCAATGTCATGATGCATGATGCAATGTATGTTATATGATATGAATGTAAATGGATGTGCATGTAAGCTGGAGAGTTGTCTTGCAAAGGATAGACGAATCCAAGATGGCTGAAGATAAGAGTATCTTGACTGCTGCCGGGAAGAATAATTCCTGGTCACTGCTGGAGAATAAAGAGCTTGGGTTGTATACCAATCTTCTGGGGAATTCCTGATGACTTATACCGGGGAGTTCCAATCTAATAGACTCATGTTGGGGAGGTAAGACTGAGAATCTTCAGTTTGGTGGGAAGTATCTCTGGCGACTTCACTGGGGAACTCAAGATTTTCCTTTCTAAAACTCTGTGGGGAGAAGGCTCATTAGTCTGGCTCCGTTGGGGATTGATAATTTTGAAGCTTTAGCTCAGCTGGGGATACTGAAAATTTGAACTCTGAGGGGAATTGAGTTCTGGAGGATTCTCTGGCTGGAGATAACAAAGATAAACTCCTCTGGGGATTGTATTGATAAGTTATGTTGGGGAACTTTGATGAACTCCGCTGGGGATAGGAAGAAATTTGGCGAGCACGATCTTCCGTGGTTGTTAGCTGAGGATAACCCAGTTATAAGCCCTTGTGAGGAATAACTTTGAATAAGACTCGGGAGAGACGTCTGTACTCTGCAGGGAATAAGCCTCGAGAATCTGCTGGAGATAAGCCTCAGGGTTTGCTAGGGATATGGATTCCAAATCCCTTGGGGGTTTCCTTCGAAAGGGTGTCAAGATATCCAACTGCACATTTGACCTATCAGTAATCCCCTTTCCTGACTCGTAAGGAAATGATTATGTTTCAAATGCATATGCCTATTTAACAAAACATTGGACGTTTCTCAAAATAAAACAAATAGTGCAAGAGAAAAGGAAAGGAAATGACACAAATTTTTTTGGGAAAAGTATTTGTATTGATTTTCTATGAGTATATTTGTACAAAGGAGACAATCATCCTAGTAAGAGGATTTTGTCGTAAATATTTGAAAAAATTATACAAAATAAAGATGGCTATGTGAAATAATTCCATGGGATTCCATTCCGCTATAGCTTTCACAACTCTGAATATCTGTCCATTCAATGCTTCGTCTGCCGATGACTGGATTGATCAGAAGCCTGGAACCGGTTTGATGAAGAGATTGTCTTTTGAAGTGATCTGACGAGACATAGTCATACGCTTTAATTCCCTAACTTTTTCCTGAATCGCCCTTTCGGGTTTTCGATCCACCGGGAAACCCATTTTTGCCCAAGCTGCCCTTTCGGGTTTTCGACTTGCCGGGTGTACAGATTTTTTTGTTTTTATCCCTAATTTTTGCCTGAACCGCCCTTTCGGGTTTTCGGTTCACCGGGATGCCCATTTTTGCCCAAGCCGCCCTTTCGGGTTTTCGACTTGTCGGGTTATTTTATGCGTAGTGTCTTTTGACTATGTCCGCGTTCGCAGGGTGTGGCAAATTGTCGCCGTCCATGGTGGTCAGAATCATTGCACCACCAGAAAATATGCTCTTGATCACAAATGGTCCTTCATATGTAGGAGTCCATTTTCC
This sequence comes from Vicia faba, assembly GCA_948472305.1. Taxonomy (NCBI): domain Eukaryota; kingdom Viridiplantae; phylum Streptophyta; class Magnoliopsida; order Fabales; family Fabaceae; genus Vicia; species Vicia faba. Next base: position 52,833 of record CATIWC010002817.1, on the reverse strand, counting down.
CCTGGGATCACTTTGCGGCAAGATAATCCGCTTGATTACGAGATCTCCAACTTGATACACTTGACGTCTGACTTTCTTATTGAAGGCCTTGATCATTCGTTTCTGATACGCCTGACCGTGGCATATAGCAGTAAGTCACTTTTCGTCGATCAGATTGAGTTGATCAAGTCGAGTCTGCATCCAATCATCTTCATTCAAACCTGCATCCTTCATAATCCTTAGAGAAGGAATCTGAACTTCCATAGGCAGGACAGCTTCCATGCCATATACCAATGAAAATGGGGTTGCCCCGGTTGAAGTACGTGTCGTCGTACGGTATCCATGCAGAGCAAACGGTAACATCTCATGCCAGTCTTTATAAGTGACTGTCATTTTCTGAATGATCTTCTTAATGTTTTTGTTCGCAGCTTCAACAGCACTGTTCATCTTCGGCCGATAGGGAGATGAATTGTGATGATAAATCTTGAACTGCTCGCACAAAGCGGTGATCATCGTGATATTCAGATTTGTACCGTTGTCTGTGATGATCTTGTCTGGAACACCATACCGGCATATGAGATTTTGCTTGATAAAGCGGGCAACCACATTTTTAGTAACAGAGGCGAAGGAAGCTGCTTCGACCCATTTGGTGAAATAGTCAATGGCGACCAGGATGAAGCGATGTCCGTTGGAAGCCGTGGGCTTGATCTCTCCAATCATGTCAATGCCCCACATTGCAAATGGCCAGGGAGAAGTCAGAATATTGAGAGGAACCGGAGGGATATGAACTTTATCAGCGTAGACTTGGCATTTGTGGCAAGTACGGGAATGTTGATGGCAGTCAGCTTCCATGGTAGACCAGTAATAGCCTGCCCTTAGGATCTTCTTAGCCATTGTATGCCCGCTCAAGTGAGTGCCAAATGTGTCGCTGTGTATATCAGTCATGATCAACTCTGCTTCAGCTTTGTCTACGCATCGGAGTAATACATAATCATGGCTTCGTTTGTAAAGGATGTCGTTGCTCAGGAAGAACTTAGCGGCAAATTTCCTTAAGAACTTCTTGTCATTTACGGAAGCTCCTTCGGGATAATCTCTAGTCTCGAGATACCTTTTAATTTCATGGAACCAAGGTTGTTCCACTACTTCTTCGGTATTAATCTCGTGACAATGCGCAGGTTCATCCATTCGCTCGATGGTGATTTGGGGAGCCTCGTTATCCCAGTTGAGTTTAAACATGGAGGACATTGTGGCTAGCGCATCTGCTAGCTGATTCTCTTCTCGCAGGAAATGCTCGAAGGTAATCTGCTCGAAATGAGGCAACAATGTCAGGACATGTTCTTTGTATGGGATAAGATTAGGATGCTTGGTATCCCACTCTCCTTTGATTTGACTGATAACCAAAGCCGAGTCCCCAAATACGATCAAAGATTTGATCCCCAGGTCTATAGCAGCCTTGAGACCAAAGATGCAAGCTTCGTACTCAGCCATGTTGTTTGTGCAGCTGAAGCAAAGTCGGGCCGTGAAAGGTGTGTGACTACCTTCCGGAGAAATGAGTACTGCGCTGATACCATTTCCAAGTGCATTTGAAGCACCATCAAAGTACAGGGTCCATCGGGATCCCTTTTCGGGTCCGTCATACGGTCCGTTACTTTCAATGTTGTCAAAATTCATGATGTCCTCGTCTGGGAAGTCAAATCTCATGGGTTGATAATCTTCGATAGCTTGATGAGCCAGATGGTCAGCTAGTACACTCCCTTTTATAGCTTTTTGGGTGGTGTACTGGATGTCATACTCAGTTAGGATCATTTGCCATCTGGCTATCCTTCCAGATAAAGCAGGCTTTTCGAAGATATACTTGATAGGATCCATTTTGGAAATCAACAAGGTAGTATGAGTCAACATATACTGTCTTAGTCGGCGAGCAGCCCATACCAAAGCGCAGCAAGTTTTCTCGAGCAGTGAGTAGCGAGTCTCACAGTCGGTAAACTTTTTGCTAAGGTAATAAATAGCATGCTCTTTTCGACCAGACTCGTCATGCTGGCCCAAAACACACCCCATTGAGTTATCCAAGACGGTCAAATACATGATCAACGGTCTTCCTTCGACGGGTGGCATCAGAATAGGAGGTTCTAGAAAATACTCCTTGATTCTATCAAAAGCAGTTTGACAATCGTCGTTCCACTCGACTACCTGATCTTTTTTCAAGAGTTTGAAAATTGGCTCACAGGTAGAAGTCAGGTGCGAGATGAATCTGGCAATATAGTTTAAGCGCCCCAAGAATCCTCTAACCTCTTTTTCAGTACGGGGAGCAGGCATCTCTTGTATTGCTTTTACTTTTGCTGGATCGACTTCAATGCCTTTGTTGCTTACAATGAATCCCAGGAGTTTACCAGACCTAACTCCAAAAGTGCATTTACTTGGATTTAGCCTGAGCTTGTATTCTTTCAACCTGGCAAACAGCTTCTCCAGATGTTCAAGGTGCTCTTCCTCTGTTTGTGACCGAGCTATCATATCGTCTACGTAGACTTCAATTTCATGATGTATCATGTCATGAAATAAAGCTACCATGGCGCGTTGATAGGTTGCCCCTGCGTTCTTCAACCCGAACGGCATCACCTTGTAACAGAAAGTTCCCCATTGCGTGACAAAAGTTGTTTTCTCCATATCCTCGGGGGCCATTTTGATTTGATTGTAGCCCGAGAATCCATCCATGAAGGAAAACACTTTGTGATGAGCTGTATTGTCGATCAAAATGTCAATGTGAGGTAGCGGGAAATCATCTTTGGGGCTGGCCCTATTCAAATCCCGGTAGTCCGCACACATCCTGACTTTGCCATCTTTCTTAGGTACTGGCACGATGTTAGCGACCCATTGAGGATAGGACGTAACAGCCAGAAAGCCAGCATCGAATTGTTTCATTACTTCCGCCTTGATCTTCTCAGACATGTTAGGCCTCATTCGGCGAACTTTTTGCTTGATCAGTGGACAATCCTCTCTTGTGGGGAGACGGTGAACCACGGTGTCTGTGTCTAAACCCGGCATGTCTTCATAAGACCAAACTAAGATTTCAACATACTCATTCAACAACTATATCAGGCGTTCCTTGACACTCGGTTCCAGATTGGCACCCACTTGCACCTCCTTCCGGTCTTCCTCGGTTCCTAAGTTGACAATTTCCAATGACTCTTCGTGCGGTAGAATGGCCCTTTCCTCTTGTTGTAGAAGTCTGGCTAGTTCCCCGGGTACTTCACAACCTTCGTCATCTTCATACTCGGCTAGATTGACCAAATCTTCAGAGTTATTGAAAGATATAGCAGAATCGTCACCCATGGAATCCGGAGTGGATGGGTACCTGCATTGGTGAGTGTGGGTGTGTGTAAGGGATAGCCATCCTTAAATAAAAATGCAAAAGGAAAGAAAATGAACACAGGCAGTTTATCAAATGAAAAACGTCCAATGAATCATTAAACATGGCATATGGATATGAAAAATAATCAAAACCCTTACAAATGGACCTACATGCCCCGGGCAAGGCATGAGGTGAAAAGATAGCGTACGGATTATTTGAAAGTAAATATTACAGACCAAATAAGAAATGTTTGACAGATAAATTACTGATGAATAAAAGTGATGGGGACAAAGTCTTTTGCCTCCCAGTTGCTCAACCCCCCTTTGACAGTTGGATAGATCCACTCTTCGATGTTGCTCTCTTCGTCTTCATCCTCCAAAGCGTTGATTCCGTAGGGAGAAATTTTGACTGGCGCTCTTTCAATCTTCGAACGGCGCATAGCTTTCTGGCCAGCAGCTGTGAAACCTAATCCAAATTTGTCTGTCTTATGCGGAATGTCAGGTAACTGCCCCCATGCTGAATTCTTCCCTTCCTTTATTGCGGCCCTTGCGTCCTCCAGAGATGCCATCCTGGCCATCTGCCTCGGTGTCTCAGCTGCCAACTTCGCTACTGCTATTTCAGGAAGGACTTCTTCGAAATGTTGAAACAGCGTCTCAACGAATTCCCCTTCAACCTCCACATATCGGAAAGAGTTTAAGTGGCTAATCATGTACTCCTCCTCACCATGGACAGTAATGATCTTTCCCTTGACAGGATACTTCAACATCTGATGTAAGGAGGAGGTGACTGCCCCAGCATGGTGTATCCAGGGCCTACCCAGCAAGCAAGAGTATGACGGACGGATGTCCATCACATAGAAAGTAGATTTGAACACCTCAGTGCCTATCTTGATGGGAAATTCAACCTCTCCATGGACCATTCTCTTCGAACCATCGAAATATCTAACAACAATATCACTCGGCTTCAATTCCAATCCTTCACAATCTAGTCGGTCCAAGGCCTTCTTAGGCAGTACATTCAGCGACGAACTAGTGTCGACCAAGACATGTGCGAGAGTGGTTCCTCGGCACTCGACTGAAATGTGCAAAGCATCATTGTGGTTTCTACCTTTAGGAGTTAGGTCGGCATCAGAAAAACCTAATCCATTGTCCGCAGTCAGGCTAGCCACGCAATTTTGAAATTGATCCGCAGAGGTCTCCTGGGGCACATGGGCTGCCTTCAGGAATTTTATCTGAGCTTTAGCGTGCGCTTCTGAGCAAAGTAGTAGTGCCAGCATGGAGATCTTTGAGGGGGTTTGCCCCAGCTGTTCTACCACATCGTAATCACTTCTTTTGATTATCCTCAAAATCTCATCCATTTCCTTCTTGGAGGTTTTCGGGATGACCAAGGGTTGAGCCCTCGTCCTGACGGGCTCATCTTGGATTCCCTTACCTTTGTCAGCAGTGGTAGGAGGGACAGTACTAGGAACAACAACATCTTCAATTAAAGGGGTTCTGGCAGAGAGTTTTATTGGTGCAGGGATGACCTTGTCAGCTGATGAGGGTTCAAAGATTGCTCTTGGAGGGGCAATCTCTGGAGAAAATATTCTCCCGCTCCTGGTGATTTTGCTAGTGCCTGCAATGTTACTAATGCTGGCTTCTTCATCATCCGAACTTTCTTCAGTTATTTCGATTTGTTTGATACCATGGTAGTAGACGTCACCGCCATAGTTCTAAGGTATCGACTTCTCAGAAACATAGGGAACAGGCCCTGGCATTGTTATCTTCAAAGGAACATATTTCGTAGCTGGTGTAATCTTAACAGGCTTTTTGACGGCCTTGGAAAGATTGGCGTGAATGGTTATGATTGAGACATCTTCAGTATGAACTGGAACAACAGAAACTTTTTCAAACAAAATTTGTCGACTATCCATAAGGCCTTGGATGCCTTTCTTCAGTAACGGACAATCAAACAGCAGAGAGCAACAACAATAGCAGTCTTCCTTACATCCCGGGAAGATCCCGGCCCTTAACAGGTTCAACTTAATGGTTAGCAGTGGAGTAGTCAGATCACTGACATCAGCAACATACAAATCTTCTTCAATGGCATTGACATTTCGGCCGTGCTTCGGCATGGGTGCAGATATCACATTAGGCTTCTCCGGAGCGTCAAACTCCACCTCCTTCGCCTCTATCAGGTCTTGGATCTTATGCTTGAGTGCCCAACAATCATTGGTGTCGTGCCCAACACTGTCTGAATGGTAGGCGCATTTAGCATTAGCATGATAATGTGGAGAGGATGTATTCACATTCTTTGGCGCCTCCTTGATGGTGGCAAGATTCAACTTCAACAGATGGGGAAGCACTTGCGCTGGAGTCATATTAATGCGGGTGAACTGCCGTTGTGGCCGTTCCACCCGTTGTTGATTTGGTCTGGACTGGTTATAGCGAAGCTGCTCACTCGGAGTGTTTTGAATCATCACGGCCCCCACAGTTGGCCGACGCTCCGTCTTCCCTGCTCTTTTCTGAGAAAATACCACAGTTGTTTCCTTCTTAAAAGGCTTCTTCTCAACACTTGCAGTAACACCCTTCTGAATCTTTCCTGACTTGATGCCAGCTTCTATTCTTTCTCCCGTTAAGATCAAATCGGTAAATCCCGCGGAAGAGTTACCAATTAGATGATTGAAAAATGGCCCAGATAGGGTCCCTAGAAACATATCAACAAGTTCGCGGTCGGTTAAAGGAGGCTGCACCCTGCCAGCCAAATCCCTCCATTTTTGTGCATATTCTTTGAATCCCTCGCTTGTTCCTAGTGACATACCCTGAAGTTGGGTACGAGTAGGAGCAAGGTCAGAATTATACTGGTATTGTTTGTAAAAAGCGGTGGACAAATCTTCCCAATTTCGGACGCTGGTTCCCTCTAGCTGATAAAACCATTCCAACTGAGCTCCAGAAAGGCTGTCTTGAAAGAAATGAATCCAAAGGTTTTTATCTGCCGTATAGGGTTGAATCTTTCTCACGTAGGACCTGAGATGCATTTTTGTACAGGACAGCCCATCATACCTCTCAAAAACTGGCACTTTGAATTTTGGGGGAATCACAATCCCGGCGACCAAACCCAAGTCTTCAAAATCCAAACCCGGTACTCTTTGTAGCTCCATGGCGGCCAACCTGTCTTCTAGCCCTTTGTATTTGTCATCAGCTGGAGGATATTGCTGGTCAGAATAATCTTCATCCTCTTCGACCTCTTCTTCTTCCGCATCAGACTCGGAAGGTACCGCAGCTCCACCTCCTTTGCCGGTTCCTTCATCAGAAATAGGAGGAAATTCAAGCACCCTCCGAGCTTCTCCGTCAAATCTCCTCCCCAAAGTAGCCACTCCAAGTCTCTTTTTCTTTTTCTTCACTGGGTCTTTGTTCCCCAATTGAGTTTTGATATCCTCCTGACCCTTAGCCAAGGTCATCAGGAGTTGCTGGAACTGTGCATTCTGAGCTTGCAGGTCTTTGACTGTTTGCTCGAGATCCATCCTACTGAAATAAACAGCAGACGGATAAGGAAACCTGGAGTGATACCTGCTTATGCACATGATGAATGGGTATGCTTATGTATGCAATGCATTCAAGGATTTAGGACATTCAAAATTGTTTCAGACAAAGAAGAACGCACGTCATATTAATAAGAAGAAGTTTGTTAGTACATAAATGCCCCATGGGCCAAATATTACAAAATAACTTCTCAAGGCAAAAAGACATTGCGCATCCTCTTTGGTGCGATGTAGGTGTTGAGGGCCTCTTGCTCATGGAGTCGGCGGGTAAGCTCTAGAACCTTCTTCTCACTGGCGTAGAAGCTAGCTTCAAAAGTGTTCCGTTCCTCCTTGAGCTGAATCCAACTTTTCTGCATTTCCTCCCACGATGTAGGCATGTCTGGATGTAGGATGGTATAGGGAACCTCTCCTTCATTGACAGGCTCTTTAATCACTGGGAGTACATAAGGATAAGGCATCATTAGACTTTGGGCTCGGGCTCGTACCCACTTGAGATAGGGCTCAAGAGGGATGGAGTTCTTGTGTCCCAGAGTCTTGCTATCAACCTTGTTGGGCCTCCCCCAAGCTCTGATGAATCTTTGGCGAAGTCCTTGCGCATCGTTGTCGAAGTCAAACACTAGGTCAGGAATCAACATGTCATGAGGGCCATCCCTCCATGTATATCCAAATTGCCTCAAAGCTAGGCAAGGGTTGTAGGTGATACCTCCTCTGATTCCAAGTAAAGGAACATTAGGAAATTCTCCGCAACGATCGACAATGATGACATTTTCTCTGGACCGAGAACACCAATGCACATCAGAATGAGTAAGAGTCATCAATCGTTGGGACCACCTTGAACCTTGGTCATTCTTCAAGACAGATTGTGGAAGGTGCGAAATAAACCACCTTGCAAGGAGAGGAGTACAGCACATGAGAACACCCCTCTTTCTCATTGTTCGTGTGTAAAATGAGTGAAGGATGTCCCCAAGCAATGTTGGTATTGGATTTCTGGACAAGAAGATTTTGACGGCGTTGACGTCTACCAATTGGTCAGGATTTGGGAACAAGACCAACCCATAGATAAGGAGTGCCACAATCTCTTCAAAGGCTTGTAGGTCCAATGAATTCCAACATTCTTGTGCCTTCTCAAACAAGAATTTTGCTAAGAATCCTTTGACGCCGCTTCTGGTTTCCCAATGCCCCTTGATGTCGGATGGTTGTAGATGTAATGCTCGAGCAACATCTTCCGGCTTTGGTTCCTTTTCCGTACCGTTGAAGGGTAGTTGATTAAGGATAGGGATTCTTAGGAGTTGAGAAAACTCCTCCAAAGTGGGTACCAACTGGTAATCGGGGAAGGTGAAACAATGGTGAAGAGGGTCAAAGAACTGGAACAGCACTTTCATCATGTCTTCTTCAATGTGGGTGTTGACTAAGCTGAGTAGTCTACCATGTCTTTCACTGAAGGATGAGTTTTCCGGAATTCTTGAGGTGAGCTCCTTGAGTTGAGGAGAGATTCTCACAAGGTTGACTTGAATGGTGTTTCTGCGAGGAATTTCCATGACCTACAAAACAGGAACAAAGATGAAGATCCAAACCCTTGAAATGGTTAGTGAATGCATATGATGTTTTATGATGTTTATGATGTATGCACAAAACATATGTACAAGCAAATCACACCAAACCCTAGTTTCAGGCTTGCATGGGGTTTCATAGGTAAGTACCCTCTTGAGTGTAGTTGGCTTAAAAACCTGTCCTATAAATAGTAACCGGGTTCTAAGGAGCTCAATATCACGGGATTGTTTTCATCGTTCATTGTTTTGGTTTAGCCACTTAACTAGCGACCAAAATATTCCAAGAAAACAACCCTCAATGAGTGTAGTATCGAGTATCTACCAACTTCGGACTGCACCAAAGCCGGTCATCTCACTACCCCTAATAAAAGGCCAAGTTGGTCAAGTAAGGTTCTAGGTCATTAGTGCTTAGTGACATCACTCAGTGGCCCCGTACTCTCCTTGATTGAACTCAAGGGTTACCGGTACTCACAAATATGTCGCACTAATATAGCTATTGCTTCGACCGTGTCGGTATACCCCGCACAGTTTCCACAACGTATTGCTATCTATGAATGTTTCCCAAAATCCGGGTGTAGGATTTCAACCCAAACAATAGAGCCAAAATATAAAGCAATCAATTCAAACAATTAGTCATGCAAGAGGGTGATCTAAGCCCTAAGGTTACTCCACTTTTAAATTTGTCCCCATCAGAGTCGCCAGTTCTGTGATACGGTGGGAGAACTGACTATGGTTTTATGTTTGTTTTCGCAAATGTTTCGGTTGAGCAAGAGTCGCCACCGACTTTTTATTTTATCCTAAGGAAAGGTTTAAAAAGCACAGCAAAAACCTTTGAGATTTTTCTTGGGTTCAGGGAGTAGATTATAGAAAGGGAAGGTATTAGCACCCTTTCTATCCATGGTTATCCATGGGCTCTTAGGTACTTGCTTAGATCAACTTGCCTTGGTTTTCAATTGTTTGAAATGGTGCTCGGTGTGTGGTTTTGAAAATGTTTTGAAAAGATGCCTTGTCTTAGGCTAACCTTGTAACAATTCTTTACTCGAATATTTTACAAAGGTGTGTATCTTTTCGAAAAGATGTTCCAAGGTTTTTGAAAGTTTGTTTTGAGAGTGTTTGTGAAGTGTGGTTTGAAAATAGGCAAGTGTTTTCTTTTACAAGTTGACAAGTACCTAAGAGTTATCTACCCTAAAGTTCTCAAAGATTTTTGTTATGTTTTAAACCTTTTGACAATTTTGTTCCACCATTGCATTTGGTGGACAATCTTGTATTAGGAGGTGAAAGGGATGGGCGCGGGTCATCGTTTTAGACCATAATTGCAATAGTGCTAAGTGTCTTTGGGCAATTTCTCTTTGAAAGGGACTTGATCATTTTTAGGCAACTATTCGAAAGCGTCATCGAGGGACTTATGATCATTTGATTGTTTGTTTTTACCCAAAGAAACCTAACATGCAATATGGCCCAATTATTTGAAGGCAACAAAGTGGAATACCCTAAGGGTGCAAGTGTGATATGTGTTGTCCATATTTCATGCTTATTTATCTTGAAATTAGGTCAAGCTATTTTGTTCTTTTTATTTGCATACAAACCCTAACTCTAGCATGGTATATTTAGAAAGCGTTTAAAGTGCGAAAAGTAAAATTCCTACACTATTACAACACAATATGGGAAAGGGGGTACAAATGTTCAAATGGGGGGATATTTATACAAAGAAATTAAACCTAGCTATTACATCATTTTTGGCATATTTATAAATAATTAATTGCATAAATAAAATGGAAAATAAAATAAAGATGCAAAATGCAAAGAGGGTTTTTATATGTATGAAAAAAAGGTATTATTTATATTAAATAAATAAAATAAAAAAGTATTATTTTTGGGGTTTTTTTGTATTTTAAGGGTGAAACCCTAATTTCAATAAATAAATATATTAACTATTTAATATGTGTAATATTTAATAATTACATACAAAAATAAAATAAAATGGAGTATATTCATAAAAAAGTATTTTCCACATCAAATATTAATAAAATAAAAAATGTATATATTTTGTATTTTATCCTAAATATATTAATAAATATATATATATATATATATATATATATATATATATATATATATATATATATATATATATATATATATATATATATATATATATATATATATATATATATATATATATATATATATATATATATATATATATATATATATATATATATATATATATATATATATATATATATATATATATATATATATATATATATATATATATATATATATATATATATATGTATTAATTTCTAAATATAAGTTATATATATAAAAATAATAATATTTTAATATTTATAAAAAAAAGTATATTTTGCATAAAATATTTTCAAAAGAAAAAATGAAATAAAATCAGAAATGAGATATATTTACATTATTTTTCTAGTTCTTTTCTAAATAATAGTAGATATATATATATTTATGTATAAATGATTCCTATAAACAAATAAATGCTAAAAAAAATAGAAAAATGGTATAAAAATATTTTTTTATATTTTTTATATTATAAGCAAAAATAAATAAATCAGAATGAAAAAAGAAAAGTCAAAAAAATATTGAAATAAACCAAATGGGCCCAGGGGGTGTTAAAGTGAAAAGAGTGTGTGAAAAGAAAATGCAAAAACAAGCCCAGCCCAGATCACTTCTTCTTCAACCTCTGAACAAAAACGCGCGCCTGTTCTTCCTATTCAAACACCTGGATTCTTTGATCTTTTGCACAAACTTCCAACATAGGAAATGTTAAGCATTGAATCACGATTCTAAATATATAAGAAACTCATCCTAACTCTTAGAAATGAGAGAGAATTTTGACATTCCCAAATCCTGACCTAAGTTTTCTGCCATGTTCAGACTCAAAATTCTTGCAGCACACATAACATAAATGAAATCTAATTACATGGGCATGTTCAGGGCTATGAATGTGACATATTATCTTCACAAACCTAAAGCTAACAATGCCTAATAAGAGAGATACGAGTTCATGAACTTACCTGTTCAGTTGAAGTTCTATCTGGCAATGGAGAAACTTTCAGTGCAAAGTGATGATTGGTATAGCTTCCTTGATGTCCAGGGATGCTATTCCAAGCTTTACTTTGTCTTGAAACCTTTTGAATCGTGCTAGAGCTCTTCACCTGCAAATCAGAAAAGTGAAAATGGCCAAAAGGGTTAGAGGAGTTACAGGTTGCTTCTAATGCTTTGGATAGTTTGGATTGATGGTAGGGAAGGTGTCTGAAGTGGTTTGGGCAAGAATGCTTGAAAGGATTGAGAGTTGGAACTCAATCTGCAGAGGTTGCTCTGTTTGAGCAGTTTGATGGTGGTTCTGAGTTTGTGGAGGTTTTGGAGGTATTGGAGTCGTGTTCTAGCTTGTGCTTGATGATTAGGAAGTGTACAAAACAATTGCTTAAGTGTTCTAATGCTGAGATGAAAGTCATGTTGTGATATGGGATGTTTCTTAACACTTAAGCAAGAAAATGTCAAGTTGAGGTTTAGGCAGGTAGAGGACCCCTAATCATGCTGCAAAGCTCCTCCTTGATCAGTGTGTTATGCTCATAATCTTGTGCCAATTAGATTTCATCTGTACTTGTTGGATTTGCAATATGACATAAAGCTTGCTTTTGCAAAAATGGAAGAAATGCTTTATCTATTTATGGACTAATCCAACATGTAATGCACAAGCTCATGAAACAAAGCTTTAGCACAATGAACATGCATTAAATTATTGAGTGTTGGATGGTTTAAGGACCTGTAATGCAGCACAAACCAAGCTGACTTGCAAATGGCATAAGTTATGAACATGTACATGACCAATTCAAAAGTGAGTTTTTGCCATATTGTGAAATTCGATTCTCTCAAGTTATGAGGTTGTTTGATGAGTTCTTGGACATTTTTGAAAGCTTGGAATGTGTAATACAATCCATATTTGAAATGCAAATTGAAATTCCAAGTGGAAGTGTATGGAAAATGGCCTTGAAGTTAGGTAGAAAACCTTGTCAAAATAGGTCAAAATTTCACTAAGTTAAGAATGGTTTAGTACCCTTATTCCAAAAATTGTAACTTGAGATACAAGCCTCATTTGGGAAAACTTTGTGAATCAAAGTTGTAGATTATGCAACAAGCTACAACTTTCATGTTTTGACTTTTGTTTGAATCCAAATGAATCTTGGTGAGAAAGTGGGGCAAAGTTGGGAAAAATTAGGGTTTTTCATAACTTAGAAAAATTCTAAGTTATGAAAAATTCTCATTTCTAACCCTAATTTGCATTTTTTGATTTCTTGGTGAACAAGTCTCATGATTTGGCATGTTTTGATGAAAAATGAATCTTGACTCTTGATTTTGACTAAAAAGTCAAAGTTTGACTTTTCAGTATACAGTCAAAATTGATCAATTGACTGGGAAATTCAACTGTCAATCTTGTGCATTTGGGATCTTTTGAACTTGTTGAGCATGTCAAGATAAATCCATGGGGTCCTTGAGTCCATATGTGAACTTGGTTTGCCATTGGCTAGGTCAAACAGTCAAAAATTGCCTTTGTGCAGTCAAAACCCTAAAAATGACCATTTTGCCCTTTTGGTGATCTGATCAAATTTCTTGTGGAATTGTGATCCAAACTTGACCAAATGGTTCATATGAGTTCATAATGTTGATGTGGGTCAGTTTTCATGAGGTTTGACTGTCAATTGGCCACAGTTGATATTTTCCCCAATACAGTTGATTTCTAGGTCAACTGTCCAATTGACTGGGCAAAACTTGGAATCAAGGCTTGAAACTTGATATGGATAAACTTGGGAGTCCAATATGAAGCAAGAAATTCATCTTAGGCATTTTAGGTCAAAACATCTTTGTGCAAACACAAACCCTAATTTGGGTCAACAGTGCAAGGAGAAGTCTTGAGCAGATGAAACCCTAACTGGATCCTGATCTTCAAGGGCTTTGTGATGAGAAATCATTGAGAAATGGGAGGGCAAATTTTGGGGTACAACAGTTGCCCCTGTTCAATCTTCTTGAACCTGAAGAGTTAGATTGGTAAGTTTGCCTTTCGTGACTCGAGGGTAAAAGGAGATTGGACACTAGAGTGCCCTTAAATTTGCACTCGTCAAAGCAATGGGTGCGGGAATGGGCTTAGAGATTCCATTTGGAGATGGGCTTAGAGATTCCATCTGGAGGGGTGACAGAATCTTGTCGGGGATGGGCTTAAAGATGTCATCTGGAATGAGTATCAGGAAGGTGTCCAAGCTTTGGACCATCTCTGAACTGGGGGTCTGAATAAGCAATAGATTGACATCCGTTGTTGGGAGGAATCCGTAAGCTGTTTTCAAAAGTTGCATCTGGACAAGTTGATAGATTAACATCCGTTGTTGGGAAGAATCCATAAGCTGTTTTCAGAAGTCTGAACAAGCGATAGGTTAACATCCGTTACTTGGAGAACCCGTAAACTGTTTTCAGAAGTCTTGAAGTTGAATAAGCAATAGAGCAGCATCCGTTGTTGGGAAGCGTCCGTAAACTGTTTTCAAAGGTCTTGAAGTTGAATAAGCAATAGAGCAGCATCCGTTGTTGGGAAGCGTCCGTAAACTGTTTTCAAAGGTTGCATCTGAACAAGTAATAGATTAACATCCGTTGTTGGGAAGAATCCATAAACTGTTTTCAGAAGTCTTGAGGTTGAATAAGCAATAGAGCAGCATCCGTTGTCAGGAAGCGTCCGTAAACTGTTTTCAAAGGTCTTGAAGTTGAATAAGCAATAGAGCAGCATCCGTTGTTGGGAAGCGTCCGTAAACTATTTTCAAAGGTTGCATCTGAACAAGTAATAGATTAACATCCGTTGTTGGGAAGAATCCATAAACTGTTTTCAGAAGTCTTGAGGTTGAATAAGCAATAGAGCAGCATCTGTTGTCAGGAAGCGTCCGTAAACTGTTTTCAGAAGTCTGGAGAAGAATCTGAACAAGCGATAGGTTAACATCCATTACTTGGAGAACCCGTGAACTGTTTTCAGAAATCTTGAATTTTGAGGAAGAACCGGTGTAGGGTTCCCTGATGATGAGCTTGTGTGAAACTGCATCTGGATAAATCTGGAATAAGCATTAGAATGTTGCCGAAATCTCGGAAGATAATGATTTTTGTCTGCCGACTGGTCTCACCTGAAAAGGTAAAGAGTTAGTTGTATGCAATGTCATGATGCATGATGCAATGTATGTTATATGATATGAATGTAAATGGATGTGCATGTAAGCTGGAGAGCTGTCTTGCAAAGGATAGACGAATCCAAGATGGCTGAAGATAAGAGTATCTTGACTGCTGCCGGGAAGAATAATTCCTGGTCACTGCTGGTGAATAAAGAGCTTGGGTTGTATACCAATCTTCTGTGGAATTCCTGATGACTTCTACCGGGGAGTTCCAATCTAATAGACTCATGTTGGGGAGGTAAGACTGAGAATCTTCAGTTTGGTGGGAAGTATCTCTGGCGACTTCACTGGGGAACTCAAGATTTTCCTTTCTAAAACTCTGTGGGGAGAAGGCTCATTAGTCTGGCTCCGCTGGGGATTGATAATTTTGAAGCTTTAGCTCAGCTGGGGATACTGAAAATTTGAACTCTGGGGGGAATTGAGTTCTGGAGGATTCTCTGGCTGGAGATAACAAAGATAAACTCCTCTGGGGATTGTATTGATAAGTTATGTTGGGGAACTTTGATGAACTCCGCTGGGGATAGGAAGAAATTTTGCGAGCGCGATCTTCCGTGGTTGTTAGCTGAGGATAACCCAGTTATAAGCCCTTGTGAAGAATAACTTTGAATAAGACTCGGGAGAGACGTCCGTACTCTGCAGGGAATAAGCCTCGAGAATCTGCTGGAGATAAGCCTCAGGGTTTGCTAGGGATATGGATTCCAAATCCCTTGGGGGTTTCCTTCGAAAGGGTGTCAAGATATCCAACTGCACATTTGACCTATCAGTAATCCCCTTTCCTGACTCGTAAGGAAATGATTATGTTTCAAATGCATATGCCTATTTAACAAAACATTGGACGTTTCTCAAAATAAAACAAATAGTGCAAGAGAAAAGGAAAGGAAATGACACAAATTTTTTTGGGAAAAGTATTTGTATTGATTTTCTATGAGTATATTTGTACAAAGGAGACAATCATCCTAGTAAGAGGATTTTGTCGTAAATATTTGAAAAAATTATACAAAATAAAGATGGCTATGTGAAATAATTCCATGGGATTCCATTCCGCTATAGCTTTCACAACTCTGAATATCTGTCCATTCAATGCTTCGTCTGCCGATGACTGGATTGATCAGAAGCCTGGAACCGGTTTGATGAAGAGATTGTCTTTTGAAGTGATCTGACGAGACATAGTCATACGCTTTAATTCCCTAACTTTTGCCTGAATCGCCCTTTCGGGTTTTCGATCCAACGGGAAACCCATTTTTGCCCAAGCCGCCCTTTCGGGTTTTCGACTTGCCGGGTGTACAGATTTTTTTGTTTTTATCCCTAATTTTTGCCTGAACCGCCCTTTCGGGTTTTCGGTTCACCGAGATGCCCACTTTTGCCCAAGCCGCCCTTTCGGGTTTTCGACTTGTCGGGTTATTTTATGCGTAGTGTCTTTTGACTATGTCCGCTTTCGCAGGGTGTGGCAAATCGTCGCCGTCCATGGTGGTCAGAATCATTGCACCACCAGAAAATATGCTCTTGATCACAAATGGTCCTTCATATGTAGGAGTCCATTTGCCCCTGGGATCACTTTGCGGCAAGATAATCCGCTTGATTACGAGATCTCCGACTTAATACACTTGACGTCTGACTTTCTTATTGAAGGCCTTGATCATTCGTTTCTGATACGCCTGACCGTGGCATATAGCAGTAAGTCACTTTTTGTCGATCAGATTGAGTTGATCAAGTCGGGTCTGCATCCAATCATCTTCAATCAAACCTGCATCCTTCATAATCCTTAGAGAAGGAATCTGAACTTCCATAGGCAGGACAGCTTCCATGCCATATACCAATGAAAATGGGGTTGCCCCGGTTGAAGTACGTGCCGTCGTACGGTATCCATGCAGAGTAAACGGTAACATCTCATGCCAGTATTTGTAAGTGACTGTCATTTTCTGAATGATCTTCTTAATGTTTTTGTTCGCAGCTTCAACAGCACCGTTCATCTTCGGCCGATAGGGAGATGAATTGTGATGATAAATCTTGAACTGCTTGCACAAAGAGGTGATCATCGTGTTATTCAGATTTGTACCGTTGTCTGTGATGATCCTGTCTGGAACACCATACCGTCATATGAGATTTTGCTTGATAAAGCGGGCAACCACATTTTTAGTAACAGAGGCGAAGGAAGCTGCTTCGACCCATTTGGTGAAATAGTCAATGGCGACCAGGATGAAGCGATGTCCGTTGGAAGTCGTGGGCTTGATCTCTCCAATCATGTCAATGCCCCACATTGCAAATGGCCAGGGATCAGTCAGAACGTTGAGAGGAACCGGAGGGATATGAACTTTATCAGCGTAGACTTGGCATTTGTGGCAAGTACGGGAATGTTGATGGCAGTCAGCTTCCATGGTAGACCAGTAATAGCCTGCCCTTAGGATCTTCTTAGCCATTGTATGCCCGCTCAAGTGAGTGCCAAATGTGCCGCTGTGTATATCAGTCATGATCAACTCTGCTTCAGCTTTGTCTATGCATCGGAGTAATACACAATCATGGCTTCGTTTGTAAAGGATGTCGTTGCTCAGGAAGAACTTAGCGGCAAATTTCCTTAAGAACTTCTTGTCATTTACGGAAGCTCCTTCGGGATAATCTCTGGTCTCGAGATACCTTTTAATTTCATGGAACCAAGGTTGTTCCACTACTTCTTCGGTATTAATCTCGTGACAATGCGCAGGTTCATCCATTCGCTCGATGGTGATTTGGGCAGCCTCGTTATCCCAGTTGAGTTTAAACATGGAGGACATTGTGGCTAGAGCATCTGCTAGCTGATTCTCTTCTCGCGGGAAATGCTCGAAGGTAATCTGCTCGAAATGAGGCAACAATGTCAGGACATGTTCTTTGTATGGGATAAGATTAGGATGCTTGGTATCCCACTCTCCTTTGATTTGACTGATAACCAAAGCCGAGTCCCCAAATACGATCAAAGATTTGATCCCCAGGTCTATAGCAGCCTTGAGACCAAAGATGCAAGCTTCGTACTCATCCATGTTGTTTGTGCAGCTGAAGCAAAGTCGGGCCGTGAAAGGTGTGTGACAACCTTTCGGAGAAATGAGTACTGCGCCGATACCATTTCCAAGTGCATTTGAAGCACCATCAAAGTACAGGGTCCATCGGGATCCCTTTTCGGGTACGTCATACGGTCCGTTACTTTCAATGTTGTCCAAATTCATGATGTCCTCGTCTGGGAAGTCAAATCTCATGGGTTGATAATCTTCGATAGCTTGATGAGCCAGATGGTCAGCTAGTACACTCCCTTTTATAGCTTTTTGGGTGGTGTACTGGATGTCATACTCAGTTAGGATCATTTTCCATCTGGCTATCCTTCCAGATAAAGCGGGCTTTTCGAAGATATACTTGATAGGATCCATTTTGGAAATCAACAAGGTAGTATGAGTCAACATATACTGTCTTAGTCGGCGAGCAGCCCATACCAAAGCGCAGCAAGTTTTCTCGAGCAGTGAGTAGCGAGTCTCACAGTCGGTAAACTTTTTGCTAAGGTAATAAATAGCATGCTCTTTTCGACCAGACTTGTCATGCTGGCCCAAAACACACCCCATTGAGTTATCCAAGACGGTCAAATACATGATCAATGGTCTTCCTTCGACGGGTGGCATCAGAATAGGAGGTTCTAGTAAATACTCCTTGATTCTATCAAAAGCAGTTTGACAATCGTCGTTCCACTCGACTACCTGATCTTTTTTCAAGAGTTTGAAAATTGGCTCACAGGTAGAAGTCAGGTGCGAGATGAATCTGGCAATATATTCAGTTTAATTTTAAAAGTAAAACTAAATACCTCTGTGTGATGCTCTATTGTTAACAAATATATGCGATTCACCTTCTATGCAGGGATAACTAAAAATGTCTGTATATTCAGACAAATTATTTTTGAACATAAAAACATAACACACTCCCAACAAACTATATTTGAACAGAAAAATAGAAACCTATCTCAAAAAAATATTTTTGTACTAAAAAATAGAAAGCATTCTCTAAACACACAACTACCCAAATCTCCAATACACCCAAAAGACTATATTTTGTTGTTGTGTAGGAAACATAAAACTAACTATCTCTATTTATAATAATAATCAAAGGAGAAAACTTGGATACAATACTTTAGGTGTTGTTCTTACTATATTTTCCAATGAAAATATAAAACGTGTTACAAGGATAAAATTACAAACCCTCTCATACAAGTGCAATTTTTTGACGGAAAAATTGCAAACCCTCTCAAAACTACAATTTTTAGACCAAAAAATTGCAATCCCTCTTAACAAGTTATTTTTGAACGGAAAAATAGAAAACCCTCTCGAAAAACTATTTTTTAACATAAAAATAAATATTTCATTCAATAAACTATTTTGGAAGGAAAAAATAGAAAACACTCTCTAGACACACAACTACCCAAATCCTAATGCATCCAAAAGACTACATATTTTTGTTGTTTAGAAAACTAAAACTAACTATCTTTATTAATATTAATACTCCAATTCTATTTTCTTCATGCTACCTGATGTGTGACTTGTATGAATATACTATTTAACCCAACAAGATTTTCTCACTTTCGTATAATTCATCAATTATAAAAAAGCTTGGCAATTCAAGTCCTTTTTTAAAATTGTTCACTTTTATGGTATGACTTTGCTCCCCATTTGTACTAGAAAGAATAATAATGACACCATCAATGCCACACAAAGCTCTCTTTAAACTAAATGTGAAATCAATAGTATTGTGGGTATCATCAAAAGATACATAAAAAATTTGTGTAGGTTTAACAGTAAGAAACTCTAATGTTAAACAATTCATATTTACGTAATAAAATGGTAATAACTTGAGGAATTAAACAAATAAAAAAAAATAAACAATAAATCAAAGGATTGTTATATTAGAACCAGGAAATCGAGATGATAAAGTAAAAAGGGATGACACATATCCAACATATATATATATATATATATATATATATATATATATATATATATATATATATATATATATATATATATATATATATATATATATATATATATATATATATATATATATATATATATATATATATACCTTGGTTATGGATTTATTGATCTGTCCCAGAGTCGTATCTCTGGATCAAAATGAGAAGCAGGTTGATAGCATTCATCTATATACAGAGTAGCATAAATCAACACACCGACAAACACAAAATCATATTTAAAGCCTCACCTAGAAGCCACCAACACTAAATACATAGAGAATCAACTGAAAATAAAGCAAGACAAGAAAATGATAAAATTGAAGGTAAATTTGTACCAAACTTCATGACTCGTATGCATTCTTCAAAACTTTATGCTTCCTTTGATATTCCATCCTATTAAAGTTCATGTTTCTAGGTGAAAACGAAACACAAAAAATTAATAATGATCTATTAAAAAATTTAATAAATATAAAAGGAATTGAACATTACCATGATGTTCCAGTAATGGAACATCCAAAACACGTGTTTCCTCCCCACCAGACAAAGAAAAAAATATAATTTAGCATGTTGAAACAACCTATAGGTCATTATCCTTAAAAACAAATAATAATAATTTTTAAGTCATTATAATATTTAAATTATTTTGTATAATAAAACGTAAAGTCGCGTACATTAATATGAACCATATCTTTTGCTGCTTTTTTGAGTTTTTCCTTCTACATTGTAAAAGATTTTCATGATATTTTGTTTATGGAATATAAATAATTATAATTACAAAAAAGATTAGGTAGAGAAACATATATCTGTCTGTTTGTATATTCTTCATAAATCTTTGGTCTTTTTTAATTCGAACGAACGTAAATCCTACAAAAGTAATTTAAATAAATCCGTTCGAATTTATAAAAAAAAATAATTAATTAATTACTAGTGTATAAAAATAGAAATAAGAAATAGGAATTAATATTTAGGAAGGAAAGTAAAATTCAAAAAATAGAAATAGTAACACTTAAAATTCCTTCGTCAAGATCCCCAAGTCAAATTCTATAATCCCTATAGATTTTGCTGCATGGAATGTTACACCAAACTTACTATAATCATAAATTCATATATAAACAAATAAATTAAAATTAGAATAATGTAATTATTAATAGGTAAATAGATAATACTAAGCGCTTCTAAAGTTTTTATCTAAAAGGATCTAGTTCTAAGAAGGGAAATCGTTGTCCTTTGTATCCTTTCACTATTTCCGCATCACTTCTTGATGCATGCAAACAAATTAATAAGAAAATATTCAGTTTAATTTTAAAAGTAAAACTAAATACCTCTGTGCGATGCTCTATTGTTAACAAATACATGCGATTCACCTTCTATGCAGGGATAACTAAAAATGTCTGTATATTCAGACAAATTATTTTTGAACGTAAAAACATAACACACTCCCAACAAACTATATTTGAACAGGAAAATAGAAACCTATCTCAAAAAAATATTTTTGTACTAAAAAATAGAAAACATTCTCTAAACACACAACTATCCAAATCTCCAATACACCCAAAAGATTATATTTTGTTGTTGTGTAGAAAACATAAAACTAACTATCTCTATTTATAATAATAATCAAAGGAGAAAACTCAGATACAATCCTTTAGGTGTTGCTCTTACTATATTTTCCAATGAAAATATAAAAAGTGTTACAAGGACAAAATTACAAACCCTCTCATACAATTGCAATTTTTGGACAGAAAAATAGCAAATCCTCTCAAAACTACAATTTTTAGACCAAAAATTGCAAACCCTCTCAACAAGTTATTTTTGAACGTAAAAATAGAAAACCCTCCCAAAAAACTATTTTTTAACATAAAAATAGATATTTCATTCAGTAAACTATTTTGGAAGGAAAAAATAGAAAACACTCTCTAGACACACAACTACCCAAATCCTTAATGCATCCAAAAGAGTACATTTTGCTGTTGTGTAGAAAACTAAAACTAACTATCTTTATAAATATTAATACTCCAATTCTATTTTCTTCATGCTACCTTATATGTGACTTGTATGAATATACTATTTGACCCAACAAGATTTTCTCACTTTCGTGTAATTCATCAATTATAAAAATGCTTGGCAATTCAAGTCCTTTTTTAAAATTGTTCACTTTTATGAACTGACTTTGCTCCCCATTTGTACTAGAAAGAATAAGAATGAAACCATCAATGCCACACAAAGCTCTCTTTAAACTAAAAGTGAAATCAATAGTATTGTGGGTATCACCGAAAGATACATAAAAAAATTTGTGTAGGTTTAACAGTAAGAAACTTGAATGGTAAACAATTCAGATTTACGAAATAAAATGGTAATAACTTGAGGAATTAAACAAACAAAAAAATAAACAATAAATCAAAGGATGGTTATAGTAGAACAAGGAAATCTAGATGATAAAGTAAAAAGGGATGACACATATCCAATATATATATATATATATATATATATATATATATATATATATATATATATATATATATATATATATATATATATATATATATATATATATATATACCTCGGTTATGGATTTTTTGATCTGTCCCAGAGTCGTATCTCTGGATCCAAATGAGAAGCAGGTTGATAGCATTCATCTATATACAGAGTAGCATAAATCAGCACACTGACAAACACAAAATCATATTTAAAGCCTCACCTAGAAGCCACCAACACTAAATACAAAATATTCCCATAGAGAATCAACTGAAAATAAAGCAAGACAAGAAAATGATAAAATTGAAAGTAAATTTGTACCAAACTTCATGACTCGCATGCATTCTTCAAAACTTTATGCTTCCTTTGATATTCCATCCTATTAAAGTTCATGTTTCTAGTTGAAAACGAAACACAAAAAATTAATAATGATCTATTAAAAAAATTAATAAATATAAAAGGAATTGAACATTACCATGATGTTCCAGTAATGGAACATCCAAAACACGTGTTTCCTCCCCACCAGACAAAGAAAAAAATATAATTTAGCATGTTGAAACAACCTATAGGTCATTATCCTTAAAAACAAATAATAATAATTTTTAAGTCATTATAATATTTAAATTATTTTGTATAATAAAACGTAAAGTCGCGTGCATTAATATGAACCATATCTTTTGCTGCTTTTTTGAGTTTTTCCTTCTACATTGTAAAAGATTTTCATGATATTTTGTTTATGGAATATAAATAATTATAATTACAAAAAAGAATAGGTAGAGAAACATATATCTGTCTGTTTGTATATTCTTTATAAATCTTTGGTCTTTTTTAATTCGAACGAACGTAAATCCTACAAAAGTAATTTAAATAAATCCGTTCGAATTTAAAAAAATTAAATTAAATTAATTACTAGTGTATAAAAATAGAAATAAGAAATGGGAATTAATATTCAGGAAGGAAAGTAAAATTCGAAAAATAGAAATAGTAACACTTAAAATTCCTTCGTCAAGATCCCCCAAGTCAAATTCTATAATCCCTATAGATTTTGCTGCATGGAATGCTACACCAGACTTACTATAATCCTAAATTCATATATAAACAAATAAATTAAAATTATAATAATGTATTTTAAGATGCACAACTCTTGTCCTATGTATTTTATCACTATTTCCGCATCACTTCTTGATGCCTGCAAACAAATTAATAAGAAAAATTCCTGTTTAATTAAAAAATTAAAACTAAATATCTCTGTGTGATGCTCTATCGGTAAAAATACATGCAACTCACCTTCTATGCAGGGACAACTAAAAATTTCTGTATATTCATACAAATTATTTTTGAACGGAGAAAACATAAAACACTCCCAACAAACTATTTTTGAATAGAAAAATAAGAAAACTATCTCAACAAAATATTTTTGTACTAAAAAATAGAAAGCTTTCTCTAAACACACAACTACCTAAATCTCCAATACACCCAAAAGACTATATTTGGTTATTGTGTAGAAAACTAAATAGAATTATCTCTATATAAAAAACTCAAATTCAATCCTTTAGTTTTTGCTCTTACTTGTTTCCAATGAAAATATAAAAAGTGTTACAAGGACAAAATTATAGACCCTCTCATACAAGTGAAATTTTTGGACGGAAAAATTCCAAACCCTCTGAAAACTACAATTTTTAGACGAAAAAATTGCAAATCCTCTCAACAAGTTATTTTTGAATGGAAAACTGGAAAACCCTCTCAAAAAACTATTTTTTAACACAAAAATAGAAATATCTCTCAATAAACTATTTTGGAAGGAAAAAAATAGAAAACACTCTCTAGACACACAACTACCCAAATCCTTAATGCATCAAAAAGACTACATTTTGTTGTTGTGTAGAAAACTAAAACTAACTATCTTTATTAATATTAATACTCCAATTCTATTTTCTTCATGCTACCTGATGTGGGACTTGTATGAATATACTATTTGACCCACCAAGATTTTCTCACTTTCGTGTAATTCATCAAATATAAAAAAGCTTGGCAATTCAAGTCCTTTTTTAAAATTGTTCACTTTTATGGACTGGCTTTACTCCCTATTTGTACTAGAAAGAATAAGAGTGACATCATCAATGCCACAAAAATATCTCTTTAAACTAAAAGTGAAATCAATAGTATTGTGGGTATCACCGAAAGATACATAAAAAAATTTGTGTAGGTTTAACAGTAAGAAACTTGAATGGTACAAAATTCAGATTTACGAAATAAAATTGTAATAACTTGAGGAATTAAACAAATAAAAAATAAACAATAAATCAAAGGATGGTTATAGTAGAACAAGGAAATCTTGATGATAGTGTATTAAGGGATGACACAAATACACGATGGTTATGAATTTATTGATCTGTCCAAGAGTCGTATCTCTGGATCCAAATGCGATGCAGGTTCATAGCATTCATCTATATATAGAGTAGCATAAATCAGCACACCGACAAACACAAAATCATATTTAAAGCCTCACCTTTAAGCCACCAACACTAAATACAAAAAGATTACCATAGAGAATCCACTGAAAATAAAGCAATAAAAGAAAATAATAAAATTGAAAGTTAATTTCTACCTAACTTCATGACTCGCATGCATTCTTCAAAACTTTATGCTTCCTTTGATATTCCATCCTATGAAAGTTCATGCTTCTAGCTGAAAACAAAACACAAAAAATTAATAATGATCTATTAAAAAATTTAATAAATATAAAAGGAATTGAACATTATCATGATGTTCCATTAATGGAACATCCAAAACACGTGTTTCGTCCCCACCAGACAGAGAAAAAAATATATAATTTAGCATGTTGAAACAACCTATAGGTCATTATCCTTAAAAATGAATAATAATAATTTTTAAGTCATTATAATATTTACATTATTTTGTATAATAAAATGTAAAGTCCCGTACATTAATATGAACCATATCTTTTCTGCTATTTTGAGTTTTTCCTTCTACATTGTAAAAGATCTTCATGATATTTTGTTTATGGAATATAAATAATTATAATTACAAAAAAGAATAGGTAGAGAAACATATATTTGTGTGTTTGTATGTTCTTCATAAATCTTCGGTCTTTTTTAATTCGCACAAACGTAAATCCTACAAAAGCAATTTAAATAAATTTGTTTGAATTTAAAAAATAAAATCAAAAAGTAAATTAATTACTAGTTTAAAAAAATAGAAATAAGAAATAGGAATTAATATTCATAAAGGAAAGTAAATTTAAAAAAATAGAAATAGGAACACTTAAAATTCCCTTATCAAGATCCCCTAAGTCAAATTCTATAATCCCTATAAATTTTGTTGCATGGAATGCTACACCAAACTTACTATAATCCTAAATTCATATATAAATAAATAAAGTAAAATTATAATAATGCAATTATTAAAAGGTAAATAGATAATACTAACCGCTTCTAAAGTTTTTTATCTAAAAGGATCTAGTTCTAAGAAGGGCAACTGTTGTTCTATGTATTCTATCACTATTTTCGCATCACTTCTTGATGTCTGCAAACAAATTAATAACACGAATTCTAGTTTAATTAAAAAAGTAAAACTAAATACCTCTATGCGATGCTCTATCGGCAACAAATACATGTGATTCACCTTCTATGCAGGGACAACTAAAAATGTCTGTATATTCAGACAAATTATTTTGAAACGAAAAAAACATAAAACACTCCCAACAAACTATTTTTGAACAGAAAAATAGAACACTATCTCAACAAAATATTTTTGTATCTAAAAAATAGAAAGCTTTCTTTAAACACACAACTACCTAAATCTACAATACACCGAAAAGGCTATATTTTGTTGTTGTGTCGAAAACTAAATCTAACTATCTCTATTTATAATAATACTCAAAGGAGAAAGCTCATATTTAATCCTTTAGGTGTTGCTCTTACTATTTTACAATGAAAATATAAAAAGTGTTACAAGGAAAAAATTATAGACCCTCTCATAAAAGTGCAATGTTTGGACGGAAAAATTGAAAACCCTCTCAAAACTACAATTTTTAGACGAAAAAATTGCAAACCCTCTCAACAAGTTGTTTTTGAACGGAAAAATAGAAAACTCTCTCAAAAAACTAATTTTTTAATAGAAAATTAGAAATTTTATTCAGTAAACTATTTTGGAAGGAAAAAAATAGAAAACACTCTCTAAACACAAAACTACCCAAATCCTTAATGCATCCAAAAGACTACATTTTGTTGTTGTGTAGAAAACTAAAACTAACTATCTTTATTAATATTAATAATCAAATTCTATTTTCTTCATGCTACCTGATGTGTGACTTGTATGAATATACTATTTGACGCAACAAGATTTTCTCACTTTCGTGTAATACATCAATTATAAAAAAGTTTGGCAATTCAAGTCCTTTTTTTTTTAAATTGTTCCCTTTTATGGACTAACTTTGCTCCCCATTTGTACTAGAAAGAATAAGAGTGACACCATCAATGCCATACAAAGCTCTCTTTAAACTAAAAGTGAAATCAATAGTATTGTTGGTATCACCGAAAGATACATTAAAAAATTTGTGTAAGTTTAACATTAAGAAACTTGCCTGGTAAACAATTCAGATTTACGAAAAAAAATGGTAACAACTTGAGGAATTAAACAAATAAAAAAATAAACAATAAATGAAAGGAAGGTTATTGTAGAACAAGGAAATCGAGATGATAAAGTAATAAGGGATGACACATATCCAACACACACACACACATATATATATATATATATATATATATATATATATATATATATATATATATATATATATATATATATATATATATATATATATATATATATATATATATATATATATATATATATATATATATATATATATATATATATATATATATATATATATATATATATATATATATATATATTCCTTGGTTATGGATTTATTGATCTGTCCTAGAGTCGTATCTCGGGATCCAAACGAGAAGCAGGTTGATAGTATTCATCTATATACAGAGTAGCATAAATCAGCACACCGCCAAACACAATCATATTTAAAGCCTCACCTAGAAGCCATCAACACTAAATACAAAAGATTTTATAGAGAATCAACTGAAAATAAAGCAAGACAAAAAAATAATAAAATTGAAAGTTAATCTCGACCTAACTTCATGACTCACATGCATTCTTCAAAACTTTATGCTGCCTTTGATATTCCATCCTATGAAAGTTCATGCTTCTAGCTGAAAACAAAACACAAAAAATTAATAACGGTCTATTAAAAATTTTAAAAAATATAAAAGGAATTGAACATTACCATGATGTTCCAGTAATGGAACATCTAAAACACGTGTTTTCTCCCCACCAGACAATGAAAAAAATATAATTTAGCATGTTGAAATAACCTATAGGTCATTAACCTTAAAAAAATTATAATTTTTAAGTCATTATAATATTAAAATTATTTTGAATAATAAAACGTAAAGTCCCGTACATTAATATCAAGCATATCTTTTGCTGCTTTTTTGAGTTTTTCCTTCTACATTGTAAAAGATCTTCATGATATTTTGTTTATGGAATATATATAATTATAATTACAAAAAAGATAAGGTAGAGAAACATATATCTTTCTGTTTGTATATTCTTCATAAATCTTCGGTATTTTTTAATTCGCACGAACGTAAATCCTACAAAACTAATTTAAATAAATTCGTTTGAATTTAAAAAATAAAAAAAGTAAATTAATTACTAGTGTAAAAAAAATAGAAATAAGAAATAGGAATTAATATTCATGAAGGAAAGTAAAATTCAAAAAATAGTAATAGGAACACTTTAAATTACTTTATAAGATCCCCCAAGTCAAATTCTATAATCCCTATAGATTTTGCTGCATGGAATGCTACACCAAACTTACTATAATCCTAAATTCATATATAAATAAATAAATTAAAATTAGCATAATGTAATTATTAATAGGTAAATAGTTAATACTAACCGCTTCTAAAGTTTTTTTATCTAAAAGGATCTAGTTCTAAGAAAGGCAATTGTTGTCCTATGTATTCTATCACTATTTTCGGATCACTTCTTGATGCCTGCAAACATATTAATAAGAAAAATTCCATTTTAATTAAAAAAGTAAAACAAAATACCTCTTTGTGATGCTCTATCGGTAACAAATACATGCAATTCACCTTCTATGAAGGGACAACTAAAAATGTATGTATATTCAGACAAATTATTTTTGAATGGTAAAAACATAAAACACTCCCAACAAACTATTTTTGAACAGAAAAATAGAAAACTATCTTAAAAAAATATTTTTGTACTAAAAAATAGAAAGCATTCTCTAAACACACAAGTAGTCAAATCTCCAATGCACAATTACAGATCCTCTCATACAACTGCAATTTTTGGACGGAAAAATTGCAAACAGTAAACTATTTTGGAAGGAAAAATTAGAAAACACTCTCTAGACACACAACTACCCAAATCATTAATGCATCCAAAAGACTACATTTTGCTGTTGTGTAGAAAATTAAAACTAACTATCTTTATTAATATTAATACTCCAATTCTATTTTCTTTATGCTACCTGATGTGGGACTTGTATGAATATACTATTTGACCCAACAAGATTTTCTCACTTTCGTGTAATTCATCAATTATAAAAAAAGCTTGGCAATTCAAGTCATTTTTTAAAATTGTTCACTTTTATGGACTGACTTTTCTCCCCGTGTTTACTAGAAAGAATAAGAATGACACCATCAATTCCACACAAAGCTCTCATTGAACTAATTGTGAAATCAATAATATTATGAATGGTAAACAATTCAGATTTATGAAATAAAATGAAACTAACTTGAGGAATTAAACAAATAAAAAAATAAACAATAAATGAAAGGATGGTAATAGTAGAACAAGGAAATCGAGATGATAAAGTAAAAAGGGATGACACATATCCAACATATCCAAAAAATAGAAATAGGAACACTTAAAATTCCATCATCAAGATCCCCCATGTCAAATTCTATAATCCCTGTAGATTTTTTGCATGGAATGTTACACCAAACTCACTATAATCCTAAATTCATATATAAATAAATAAAGTTAAATTAGAATAATGTAATTATTAATAAGAAAATAGATAATACTAACCGCTTCAAAAGTTTTTTATCTAAAAGGATCTAGTTCTAAGAAGGGCAGTTGTTGTCGTATGTATTCTACCATTATTTTCACATCACTTCTTGATGCCTGCAAACAAACTAATAAAAGAAATTCCAATTTTATTAAAAAAAAAAGTGAAACTAAATACCTCTGTGAGATGCTCTATCGATAACACATATACATGTAATTCACCTTCTACGGAGGGACAACTAAAAATGTCTGTATATTCAGACAAATCATTTTTAAATGGAAAAACATAAAACACTCTCAACAAACTATTTTCTAACAGAAAAATAGAAAACTATCTCAACAAACTATTTTTGTACTAAAAAATAAAAAGCTTTCTCTAAACACACAACTAATAAAATCTCAAATACACCCAAAAGACTATATTTTGTTGTTGTGTAGAAATCAATAACTAACTATATCTATTTATAATAATACTCAAAGGAGAAAACTTAGATACAATCCTTTAGTTATGGCTCTTCCTATTTTCCAATGAAAATATGAAAAGTGTTACAAGGACAAAATTACTAACCCTCTCATACAAGTGCAATTTTTGGACACAAAAACTGTAAACCCTCTAAAACTACAATTTTTAGACGAAAAATTGCAAACCCTCTGAACTACTTATTTTTGAATGGAAAAATAGAAAAATCTCTCAAAAAACTATGTTTGAACAGGAAAATAAAAAATTCTCTAAATAAACTATTTTGTAATGGAAAAATAGAAAACCCACTCTAGACACACAACTACCCAAATCCTTAATACATCCAAAAGACTATATTTTGTTGTTGTGTAGAAAACCAAAAATAAATATCTTTATTTATATTAATACTCCAATTCTATTTTCTTCATGCTACCTGATGTGGGGCTTGGATGAATATACTATTTGACCCAACAAGATTTGCTCCCTTTCATGTAGTTCATCAATTATAAAAAATCATGGCAATTCAAGTGCTTTCTTAAAACTGTTCACTATTATGGACTGACTTTGCACCCCACTTGTAATAGAAAGAGTAATAATGACACCATCAATGTCACACAAAGTTCTCTTTAAACTAAAAGTAAAATCATTTGTATTGTGGGTATCACCGAAAGATACATAAAAAATTTTGTGTGTGTCTCACAGTAAGAACCTTGAATGGTAAACAATTCAGATTTACGAAATAAAATGATAATAACTTGAGGAATTAAACAAATAAAAAATAAACAAAAAATCAAAGGATGGTTATAGTAGAACAAGGAAATCGAGATGTCAAAAAAAATGGATGACAGATATCCAACATATATATGTATGTGTGTGTGTATATATATATATATATATATATATATATATATATATATATATATATATATATATATATATATATATATATATATATATATATATATATATATATATATATATATATATATATATATATATATATATATATATATATATATATATATATATATATATATATATATATATATATATATATATATATATATATATATATATATATATATATATATATATATATATATATATATATATATATATATAACTTGGTTATGGATTGACTGATATGTCTTAGTTTCTTATCTTTGGATCCAAATGAGAACTTGGTTGATAACATTCATCTATATATAGAGTAACATAAACCAGCACACAGACACACGCAAAATCATATTAAAGCCTCTTCTAGAATCCACCAACACTAAATAAATAGATTCCATAGAGAATCAACTGAAAAAAAAGAAAGACACGGAAATAATAAAATTGAAAGTTAATTTCTACCTAACGTCATGACTTGCCTGCATTCTCACAAAACTTTATGCTTCCTTTGATATTACATCCTATGAAAGTTCCTATTTCTAGCTGGAAAAAAAAACACAAATATAAAAATAGATCTATTAAAAAATTTAATAAATATAAAGGGAATTCAACATTACCATGATGTGCCTGTAATGGCGGATCCCAAACATGTGTTTCCTTCCCACCAAACAAATAATAAATAAATATAATTTAGCATGTTGAAACAAACAATAGTTCATTATCTTTAAAAAAAAATTAATAATAATTTTTAAGTCTTTGTAATATTAAAATTATTATCATTAAATTTATTTAGTATATTAAAACATAAAGTCCCATACATCAATATGAACCATATATTTTGCAGTTTTTTTGAGTATTTCCTTCTACATTGTAAAAGATCTTTATGATATTTTATTTATGGAATATAAATAATTGTAAATACAAAAAACAATAGGTAGAGAAACATACATCTGTCTGTTTGTATATTCTTCATAAATCTTCGTTCTTTTTTAATTCGCACGAACGTAAATCGTACAAAAGTAATTTAAATAACTTCATTTGAATTTAAAAAATAAAAAGAAGTAAATTCAATTACTAATGTAAAAAAACTAAAATGAGAAAAAGGAATTAATATTTAATGAAATAAAGTAATATTAAAAAAATAGAAATAGGAACACTTAAAATTCCATGATCAAGATCCCCCATGTCAAATTCTATAATCCCTATAGATTTTTTGAATGGAATGTTACACCAAACTCACTATAATCCTAAATTCATATATAAATAAATAAAGTTAAATTAGAATAATGTAATTATTAATAAGCAAATAGATAATACTAACCGCTTTAAAAGTTTTTTATCTAAAAGGATCTAGTTCTAAAAAGGGCAGCTGTTGTCGCATGTAATCTACCATTATTTTCACATCACTTCTAGATGCCTGCAAACAAACTAATAAAATAAATTCCAATTTTATTTTAAAAAAAGTGAAACTAAATACCTTTGTGAGATGCTCTATCGGTAACACATATACATGTAATTCACCTTCTATGGAGTGACAACTAAAAATGTCTGTATATTAAGACAAATCATTTTTAAATGAAAAAACATAAAACACTCTCAACAAACTATTTTCTAACGGAAAAATAGAAAACTATCTCAACTATTTTTGTACGGAAAAATAGAAAGCTTTCTCTAAACACACAACTACTAAAATCTCAAATAAACCCAAAAGACTATATTTTGTTATTGTGTAGAAATCAAAAACTAACTATCTCTATTTATAATAATATTCAAAGGAGAAAACTTAGATACAATCCTTTAGTTGTGGCTCTTCCTATTTTCCAATGAAAATATGAAAAGTGTTACAAGAACAAAATTACTAACCCTCTCATACAAGTGCAATTTTTGGACAGAAAAATTGTAAACCCTCTAAAACTATAATTTGTAGACGAAAAATTGCAAACCCTCTGAACTAGTTATTTCTGAACGGAAAAATAGAAAAATCTCTCAAAAAACTATTTTTGAACAGGAAAATAGAAAATTCTCTCAATAAACTATTTTGCAAAGGTAAAATAGAAAACCCTCTCTAGACACACAACTACCCAAATCTTAATACATCCAAAAGACTATATTTTTTTGTTGTGTAGAAAACTAAAACTAAATATCTTTATTTATATTAATACTCCAATTTTATTTTCTTCATGCTACCTGATGTGGGACTTGGATGAATATACTATTTGACCCAACAAGATTTGCTCCCTTTCATGTAGTTCATCAATTATAAAAAATCTTGGCAATTCAAGTGCTTTCTTAAAACTGTTCACTATTATGGACTGACTTTGCACCCCACTTGTAATAGAAAGAGTAAGAATGACACCATCAATGCCACACAAAGCTCTCTTTAAATTAAAAGTAAAATCAATAGTATTGTGGGTATCACCGAAAGATACATAAAAAATTTTGTGTGTGTCTCACAGTAAGAACCTTGAATGGTAAACAATTCAGATTTATGAAATAAAATGATAATAACTTGAGGAATTAAACAAATAAAAAATAAACCATAAAACAAAGGATGTTTATAGCAGAACAATTAAATCGAGATGACAAAAAATGGATGACAGATATCCAACATATATATATATATATATATATATATATATATATATATATATATATATATATATATATATATATATATATATATATATATATATATATATAATATATATATATATAACTTGGTTATGGATTGACTGATATGTCCTAGTGTCGTATCTTTGGATCCGAATAAGAACTTCGTTGATAATATTGATCTATATATAGAGTAACATAAACCAGCACATAGACACACGAAAAATCATATTAAAGCCTCTTCTAGAATCCACCAACACTAAATACAATAGATTCCATAGAGAATCAACTGAAAATAAAGCAAGACAAGAAAATAATAAAATTGAAAGTTAATTTCTACCTAACGTAATGACTTTCCTGAATTCTTACAAAAATTTATGATTTCTTTGATACTACATCCTATGAAAGTTCGTATTTCTAGCTGAAAACAAAACACAAATATAATAATAGATCTATTAAAAAATTTAATAAATATAAAGGGAATTGAACATTACCATGAAGTGCCAGTAATGGCGGATCCCAAACATGTGTTTCCTTCCCACCAAACAAATAATAAATAAATATAATTTAGCTTGTTGAAACAAACAGTAGTTCATTAACCTTAAAAACAAAAAATAATAATAATTTTTAAGTCTTTATAATATTAAAATTATTATCATTAAAGTTATTTAGTATATTAAAACATAAAGTCCCATATATCAATATGAACCATATATTTTGCAGTTTTTTTGAGTATTTCCTTCTACATTGTAAAAGATCTTTATGATATTTTGTTCATGGAATATAAATAATTATAATTACAAAAAACAATAGGTAGAGAAACACATATCTGTCTATTTGTATATTCATCATAAATCTTCGGTCTTTTTAATTCGCACGAACTTAAATCCTACAAAAGTAATTTAAATAACTTCATTTGAATTTAAAAAATAAAATAGAAGTAAATTTAATTACTAATGTAAAAAAAATTAAAATGAGAAAAAGGAATTAGTATTCAATGAAATAAAGTAATATTCAAAAAATAGAAATAGGAACACTTAAAATTCCATGATCAAGATCCCCCATGTCAAATGTCAAATTTTATAATCCCTATAGATTTTTTGCGTGGAATGTTACACCAAACTCACTATAATCCTAAATTCATATATAAATAAATAAAGTTAAATTAGAATAATGTAATTATTAATAAGCAAATATATAATTCTAACCGCTTTAAAAGTTTTTTATCTAAAAGGATCTAGTTCTAAAAAGGGCAGTTGTTGTCGCATGTAATCTACCATTATTTTCACATCACTTCTAGATGCCTGCAAACAAACTAATAAAATAAATTCCAATTTTATTTTAAAAAGAGTGAAACTAAATACCTCTGTTAGATGCTCTATCGGTAACACATATACATGTAATTCACCTTCTATGGAGTGACAACTAAAAATGTCTTTATATTCAGACAAATCATTTTTAAATGGAAAAAACATAAAACACTCTCAACAAATTATTTTGTAACAGAAAAATAGAAAACTATCTCAATAAATTATTTTTGTACTGAAAAATTGAAAGCTTTCTCTAAACACATAACTACTAAAATCTCAAATACACCCAAAAGACTATATTTTGTTATTGTGTAGGAATCAAAAACTAACTATCTCTATTTATAATAATACTCAAAGGAGAAAACTTAGATACAATCTTTTAGTTGTGGCTCTTCCTATTTTCCAATGAACATTTAAAAATTGTTACAAGAACAAAATTACTAACCCTCTCATACAAGTGCAATTTTTGGGTAGAAAAATTTTAAACCCTCTAAAACTACAATTTGTAGACGAAAAATTGCAAACCCTATGAACTAGTTATTTTTGAACAGAAAAATAGAAAAATCTCTCAAAAAACTATTTTTGAACACAAAAAATAGAAAATTCTCTCAATAAACTATTTTGGAACGGAAAAATAGAAAACCCTTTCTAGCCACACAACTACCCAAATCCTTAATACATCTAAAAGACTATATTTTGTTGTTGTGTAGAAAACTAAAACTAACTATCTTTATTTAGATTAATACTCCAATTATATTTTATTCATGTTACATGATGTGGGACTTGGATGAATATACTATTTGACCAAACAAGATTTGCTCTCTTTGGTGTAGTTCATCAATTATAAAAAATCTTGGAAATTCAAGTGCATTCTTAAAACTGTTTAATTTTATGGATTGACTTTGCACCCCACTTATACTAGAAAGAATAAGAATGACACCATCAATTCCACACACATATCTCTTTACACTAAAAGTGAAATCAATAGTATTGTGGGTATCACAAAAAGATATAAAAAAAATTGTATAGGTTTAACAGTATGAAATATGAATGGGAAACAATTCAGATTTATGAAATAAAATGATAATAACTTAAGCAATTAAACAAATAAAAACTAAATAATAAATCAAAGGATGGTTATAGAAGAACAAAGAAATCGAGATGATAAAGTAAAAAGGGATGACACATATCCAATATATATATATATATATATATATATATATATATATATATATATATATATATATATATATATATATATATATATATATATATATATATATATATATATATATATATATATATACCTTGGCAATGGATTTACTGATATGACAAAGAGTCGTATCTTTGGATCCAAACAAGAACCTGGTTGATAGCATTCATATATATATTGAGTAACATAAACTAGCACACAGACAAACACAAAATCATATTTAAAGTCTGACCTAGAATCCACCAACACTAAATACAAAAGATTCCCATAGAGAATCAACTGAAAATAAAGCAATACAAGAAAATAATAAAATTTAAAGTTAATGTCTACCTAACTACATGACTTGCATGCATTCTTCAAAACTTTATGGTTCCTTTCATATTCCATCTTATAAAAGTACATGTTTCTAGCTAAAAAAATACACAAAAATATAATAATTGATCTATTAAAAAATTTAATAAATATAAAAGGAATTGAACATCACCATGATGTGCCAGTAATAACGCATCTCAAACATGTGTTTCCTCCCCCACCAAACAAAATACAAATAAATAAAATTTAGCATGTTAGAACAACCTATACGTCATTATCCTTAAAAACAAAAACAAAAAAATTAAGTTATTATAATATTTAAATTATTATCATTAAAATTATTTTGTATAATAAAACATAAAGTCCCATACATCAATATGAACCATATCTTTTGCAGCTTTTTTTGAGTATTTCCTTCTAAATTGTAAAAGATCTTTATGATATATTGGTTATGGAATATAAATAATTATAATTACAAAAAACAATAGGTAGAGAAACATACATCTGTTTGTTTATATATTCTTAATAAATCTTCAGTCTTTTTTAATTTGCACGAATGTAAATCCTACTAAAGTATTTTAAATAACTTCATTTGAATTTAAAAAATAAATGAGAAGTGAATTTCATTTCAAATGTAAAAGAAATAGAAATAAGAAATAGGAACACTTAAAATTCCATCTTTAAGATCCTCTAAGTTAAATTTTATCATCCCTATAGATTTTGTTGCATGGAATGATATACCAAACTCACTATAATCCTAAATTCAAATAGAAATAAAAATAGTTAAATGATAATAATGTAATTATTAATAAGTAAATAGTAATACTAACCGCTTCTAAAGTTTTTGATCTAAAAGGATATAGGTCTAAGAAGGGAAACTAGTGTCGTATGTATTTTACCATTATTTTTGCATCACTTCTTGATGCCTGCAAACAAATTAATAAAAGAGATTCTAGTTTTATTATAAAAAAATTAAAACTAAATACCTCTGTGAAATGCTTTATCGGTAACACATATACATGCGATTAACCTTTTACGGAGGGACAACTAAAAATGTCTGTATATTCAGACAAATTGTTTTTAATGTAAAAAACATAAAACACTCTCAACAAACTATTTTCTAACAGAAAAATAGAAAACTATCTCCACAAACTATTTTTGTACTAAAAAATAGAAAGTTTTCTCTAAACACACAACTACTAAAATCTCCAATACACCCAAAAGACTATATTTTTTTGTTGTGTAGAAAATAAAAAATAACTATCTCTATTTATATTAATACTCAAAGGATAAAACATAGATACAATCTTTAGGTGTGGCTCTTACTATTTTCCAATATGAAAAGTGTTACAAGGACAAAATTACTAACCCTCTCATCCAAGTGCAATTTTTGGACGCGAAAATTTCAAACCCTCTAAAACTACAATTTTTAGAAGAAAAATTGCAAACCCTCTCAACAAGTTATTTTTGAACGGAAAAATACAAAACTCTCTTGGAAAACTATTTTTGAACACAAAAATAGAAATTTCTCTCAATAAACTATTTTGGAAGGGGAAAATAGAAAACCCTCTCTAGCCACACAACTACCCAAATCCTTAATACATCCAAAAGGCTATATTTTGTTGTTGTGTAGAAAACCAAAACTAACTATCTTTATTTATATTAATAATCCAATTATATTTTCTTCATGATACATGATGTGGGACTTGGATAAATATACTATTTGACCAAACAAGATTTGCTCTCTTTGGTGTAGTTCATCAATTATAAAAAATCTTGGCAATTCAAGTGCATTCTTAAAACTGTTTAATTTTATGGATTGACTTTGCACCCCACTTATACTAGAAAGAATAAGAATGACACCATCAATTCCACACACATATCTCTTTACACTAAAAGTGAAATCAATAGTATTGTGGGTATCACAAAAAGATATAAAAAAATTGTATAGGTTTAACAGTATGAAATTTGAATGGGAAACAATTCAGATTTATGAAATAAAATGATAATAACTTAAGCAATTAAACAGATAAAAACTAAATAATAAATCAAAGGATGGTTATAGTAGAACAAAGAAATCGAGATGATAAATTAAAAAGGGATGACACATATCCAACATATATATATATATATATATATATATATATATATATATATATATATATATATATATATATATATATATATATATATATATATATATATATATATATATATATATATATATATATATATATATATATATATATATATATATATATATATATATATATATATATACACACACCTTGGTTATGGATTTACTGATATGATCAAGAGTCGTATCTTTGGATCCAAACAAGAACCTGGTTGATAGCATTCATATATATATTGATTAACATAAACTAGCACACAGACAAACCCAAAATCATATTTAAAGTCTGACCTAGAAGCCACCAACACTAAATACAAAAGATTCCCATAGAGAATCAACTGAAAATAAAGCAAGTCAAGAAAATAATAAAATTGAAAGTTAATTTCTACCTAACTTCATGACTTGCATGCATTCTTAAAAACTTTATGCTTCCTTTCATATTCCATCTTACGAAAGTTCATGTTTCTAGCTAAAAAAATACACAAAAATATAATAATTGATCTATTAAAAAATTTAATAAATATAAAAGGAATTAAACATTGCCATGATGTGCCAGTAATGACGCATCCCAAACACGTGTTTCCTCCCCCACCAAACAAAGAACAAATAAATATAATTTAGCATGTTGATACAACCTATACATCATTATCCTTAAAAACAAAAACAAAAAATTCAAGTCATTATAATATTAAAATTACTATCATTAAAATTATTTTGTATAATAAAACATAAAGTCCCATACATCAATATGAACCATATCTTTTGCAGCTTTTTTGAGTATTTCCTTCTACATTGTAAAATATTTTTATGATATTTTGTTTACAGAATATAAATAATTATAATTACAAAAAACAATAGGTAGAGAAACATACATCTGTTTGTTTATATAGTCTTCATAAATCTTCGGTGTTTTTTAATTTTCACAAACGTAAATCCTATAAAAGTAATTTAAATAACTTCATTTGAATTTAAAAAATAAAAAAGAAGTAAATTTCATTACTAATGTAAAAGAACAGAAATGAGAAATAGAAAGTAATTATCAATGAAGTAAAGTAATATTCAAAAAACTAGAAATAGGAACACTTAAAATTCCATCATCAAGATCCCCCAAGTCAAATTCTATAATCCCTATAGAATTTGCTGCATGGAATGCTACACCAACCTCATATAATCCTAAATTCATATATAAATAAATTAATTTAAATTAGAATAATGTAATTAATAATAAGTAAATAGATAAAACTAACCGCTTCTAAAGTTTTTGATCTAAAAGAATCTATTTCTAAGAAGGGCAACTAGTGTCGTATGTATTCTACCATTATTTTTGCATCACTTCTTGATGCCTGCAAACAAATTAATAAAAAAGATTCCAGTTTCATTAAAAAAAACTAAAACTAAAAACCTCTGTATGATTCTTTATCGATAACACATATACATGCAAGTCAACTTCTATTGAGGGACAACTAAAAATGTTTGTATATTCAGACAAATTATTTTTTAATGGAAAAAACATAAAACACTCTCAACAAACTATTCTCTCTCAGAAAAATAGAAAGGTTTCTCTAAACACAAAACTACTAAAATCTCCAACACACCCAAAAGTCTATATTTCATTATTGTGTAGAAAACAAAAACTAACTATCTCTATTTATATTAATACTCAAAGGAGAAAACTTAGATACAATCCTTTAGGTGTGGCTCTTACTATTTTCCAATAAAAATATGAAAAGTGTTATAAGGACAAAATTACTAACCTACTCATACAAGTGCTGTTTCTGGATGGAAACATTGCAAACCCTCTAAAACTACAATTTTTAGACAAAAAATGCAAACCCTCTCAACAAGTTATTTTTTAACGGAAAAATAGAAAACCCTCTCGGAAAACTATTTTGGAATAGAAAAATAGAAAATTCTCTCAATAAACTATTTTGGAACGAAAAAATAGAAAACCCTCTCTAGCCACATAACTACCCAAATCCTATATATATCCAAAAGACTATATTTTGTTGTTGTGTAGAAAACTAAATTTAACTATCTCTTTTTATATTAATACTCCGATTCTATTTTCTTCATGCTACATTATGTGTGACTTGGATGGATATACTATTTGACTAAACAAGATTTGCTCCCTTTCCTAAAGTTCATCAATTATAAAAAAATCTTGGCAATTCAAGTGATTTCTTAAAATTGTTCACTTTTATGGACTGACTTTGCACCCCACTTGTACTATAAAGAATAAGAATGACACCATCAATGCCACACAAAGCTCTATTTACACTAAAACTGAAATCAATATTAGTGCAGGTATTAACGAATAATATATATAAACACAAATATAAAAATAGATCTATTAAAAAATTTAATAAATATAAAGGGAATTGAACATTACCATGATGTGCCAGTAATGGCGGATCCCAAACATGTGTTTCCTTCCCAACAAAAAAATAATAAATAAATATAATTTAGCATGTTGAAACAAACAATAGTTCATTATCCTTAAAAACAAAAAATAATAATAATTTTTCAGTCTTTATAATATTAAAATTATTATCATTAAATTTATTTAGTATATTAAAACATAAAGTCCCATACATCAATATGAACCATCTATTTTGCAGTTTTTTTTAGTATTTCCTTCTACATTGTATAAGATCTTTATGATATTTTGTTTATGGAATATAAATAATTATAATTACAAAAAACATTAGGTAGAGAAACATACATCTGTCTGTTTGTATATTCTTCATAAATCTTCGGTCTTTTTTAATTCGCACGAATGTAAATCCTACAAAAATAATTTAAATAACTTCATTTGAATTTAAAAAATAAAAGAGAAGTTAATTTAATTACTAATGTAAAAAAACTAGAAATGAGAAAAAGGAATTAATATTCAATGAAATAAAGTAATATTCAAAAAATAGAAATAGGAACACTTAAAATTCCATCATCAAGATCCCCATGTCAAATTCTATAATCCCTATAGATTTTTTGCATGGAATGTTAACACCAAACTCACTATAATCCTAAATTCATATATAAATAAATAAAGTTAAATTAGAATAATGTAATCATTAATAAGCAAATAGGTAATACTAACCGCTTCAAAAGTTTTTTATCTAAACGGATCTAGTTCTAAGAAGGGCAGTTGTTGTCGTATGTATTCTACCATTATTTTCGCATCACTTCTTGATGCCTGCAAACAAACTAATAAAAGAAATTCAAATTTTATTTAACAAAAGGTGAAACTAAATACCTCTGTGAGATGCTCTATCCGTAACACATATACATGTAATTCACCTTCTATGGAGGGACAACTAAAAATGTCTGTATATTCAGACAAATCATTTTTAAATGGAAAAACATAAAACACTCTCAACAAACTATTTTCTAACGGAAAAATAGAAAACTATCTCAACAAACTATTTTTGTACGGATAAATTGAAAGCTTTCTCTAAACACACAACTACTAAAATCTCAAATACACTCAAAACACTATATTTTGTTGTTGTGTAGAAATCAATAACTAACTATCTATATTTATAATAATACTCAAAGGAGAAAACTTAGATACAATCCTTTAGTTGTGGCTCTTCCTATTTTCCAATGAAAATATGAAAAGTGTTACAAGGACAAAATTACTAACCCTCTCATACAAGTGCAATTTTTGGACAGAAAAATTGTAAACCCTCTAAAACTACAATTTTTAGACGAAAATTTGCAAACCCTCTGAACTAGTTATTTCTGAACGGAAAAATAGAAAAATCTCTCAAAAAACTATTTCTGAACAGGAAAATAGAAAATTCTCGCAATAAACTATTTTGCAACGAGAAAATAGAAAACCCTCTCTAGACACACAACTACCCAAATCCTTAATACATCCAAAAGACTATTTTTTTTTTGTGTAGAAAACCAAAACTAACTATCTTTATTTATATTAATACTCCAATTCTATTTTCTTCATGCTACCTAATGTGGGACTTGGATGAATATACTCTTTGACCCAACAAGATTTGCTCCCTTTCATGTAGTTCATCAAATATAAAAAAAATCTTGGCAATTCAAGTGATTTCTTAAAATTGTTCACTATTATGGACTGACTTTGCACCCCGCTTGTAATAGAAAGAGTAAGAATGACACCATCAATGCCACACAAAGCTCTCTTTAAACTAAAAGTAAAATCAATAGTATTGTGGGTATCACCGAAAGATACATAAAAAAATTTATGTATGTCTCACAGTAAGAACCTTGAATGGTAAACAATTCAGATTTATGAAATAAAATGATAATAACTTGATGAATTAAACAAATAAAAATAAACAATAAATAAAAGGATGGTTATAGTAGAACAAGTATCGTATGTTTGGATCCGAACGAGAACTTGGTTGATAACATTCATCTATATATAGAGTAACATAAACCAGCACACAGACACACACAAAATCATATTAAAGCCTCTTCTAGAATCCACCAACACTAAATACAATAGATTCCATAGAGAATCAACTGAAAATAAAGCAAGACAAGAAAATAATAAAATTGAAAGTTAATTTCTACCTAACGTAATGACTTGCCTGAATTCTTACAAAACTTTATGCTTCCTTTTATATTACATCCTATGAAAGTTTGTATTTCTAGCTGAAAACAAAACACAAATATAATAATAGATCTATTAAAAAATTTAATAAATATAAAGGGAATTGAACATTACCATGAAGTGCCAGTAATGGCGGATCCCAAACATGTGTTTCCTTCCCACCAAACAAATAATAAATAAATATAATTTAGCATGTTGAAACAAACAATAGTTCATTAACCTTAAAAATAAAAAATAATAATAATTTTTAAGTCTTCATAATATTAAAATTATTATCATTAAAGTTATTTAGTATATTGAAACATAAAGTCCCATACATCAATATGAACCATATATTTTGCAGTTTTTTTTGAGTATTTCCTTCTACATTGTAAAATATTTTTATGATATTTTTGTTCATGGAATATAAATAGATTATAATTACAAAAAACAATAGGTAGAGAAACACACATCTGTCTGTTTGTATATTCATCTTAAATCTTCGGTCTTTTTAATTCGCACGAACTTAAATCCTACAAAAGTAATTTAAATAACTTCATTTGAATTTAAAAAATAAACAGAAGTAAATTTAATTACTAATGTAAAAAAACTAAAAATGAGAAAAAGGAATTAATATTCAATGAAATAAAGTAATATTCAAAAAATAGAAATAGGAACACTTAAAATTCCATCATCAAGATCCCCATGTCAAATTCTATAATCCCTATAGAGTTTTTGCATGGAATGTTAACACCAAACTCACTATAATCCTAAATTCATATATAAATAAATAAAGTTAAATTAGAATAATGTAATCATTAATAAGCAAATAGGTAATACTAACCCCTTCAAAAGTTTTTTATCTAAACAGATCTAGTTCTAAGAAGGGCAGTTGTTGTCGTATGTATTCTACCATTATTTTCGCATCACTTCTTGATGCCTGCAAACAAACTAATAAAAGAAATTCCAATTTTATTTAACAAAAGGTGAAACTAATACCTCTGTGAGATGCTCTATCCGTAACACATATACATGTAATTCACCTTCTATGGAGGGACAACTAAAAATGTCTGTATATTCAGACAAATCATTTTTAAATGGAAAAACATAAAACACTCTCAACAAACTATTTTCTAACGGAAAAATAGAAAACTATCTCAACAAACTATTTTTGTACGGATAAATTGAAAGCTTTCTCTAAACACACAACTACTAAAATCTCAAATACACTCAAAACACTATATTTTGTTGTTGTGTAGAAATCAATAACTAACTATCTATATTTATAATAATACTCAAAGGAGAAAACTTAGATACAATCCTTTAGTTGTGGCTCTTCCTATTTTCAATGAAAATATGAAAAGTGTTACAAGGACAAAATTACTAACCCTCTCATACAAGTGCAATTTTTGGACAGAAAAATTGTAAACCCTCTAAAACTACAATTTTTAGACGAAAATTTGCAAACCCTCTGAACTAGTTATTTCTGAACGGAAAAATAGAAAAATCTCTCAAAAAACTATTTCTGAACAGGAAAATAGAAAATTCTCGCAATAAACTATTTTGCAACGAGAAAATAGAAAACCCTCTCTAGACACACAACTACCCAAATCCTTAATACATCCAAAAGACTATTTTTTTTTTTTTGTGTAGAAAACCAAAACTAACTATCTTTATTTATATTAATACTCCAATTCTATTTTCTTCATGCTACCTAATGTGGGACTTGGATGAATATACTCTTTGACCCAACAAGATTTGCTCCCTTTCATGTAGTTCATCAATTATAAAAAAATCTTGGCAATTCAAGTG
This sequence comes from Vicia faba, assembly GCA_948472305.1. NCBI lineage: Eukaryota > Viridiplantae > Streptophyta > Magnoliopsida > Fabales > Fabaceae > Vicia > Vicia faba. The sequence continues at coordinate 8,288 of CATIWC010002817.1, read as the reverse complement.
ATTTTCTTAAAATTGTTCACTATTATGGACTGACTTTGCACCCCGCTTGTAATAGAAAGAGTAAGAATGACACCATCAATGCCACACAAAGCTCTCTTTAAACTAAAAGTAAAATCAATAGTATTGTGGGTATCACCGAAAGATACATAAAAAAATTTATGTATGTCTCACAGTAAGAACCTTGATGGTAAACAATTCAGATTTATGAAATAAAATGATAATAACTTGATGAATTAAACAAATAAAAATAAACAATAAATCAAAGGATGGTTATAGTAGAACAAGTATCGTATGTTTGGATCCGAACGAGAACTTGGTTGATAACATTCATCTAAATATAGAGTAACATAAACCAGCACACAGACACACACAAAATCATATTAAAGCCTCTTCTAGAATCCGCCAACACTAAATACAATAGATTCTCATAGAGAATCAACTGAAAATAAAGCAAGACAAGAAAATAATAAAATTGAAAGTTAATTTCTACCTAACGTAATGACTTGCCAGAATTCTTACAAAAATTTATGCTTCCTTTGATATTACATCCTATGAAAGTTCGTATTTCTAGCTGAAAACAAAACACAAATATAATAAAAGATCTATAAAAAATTTAATAAATATAAAGAGAATTGAACATTACCATGAAGTGCCAGTAATGGCGGATCCCAAACATGTGTTTCCTTCCCACCAAACAAATAATAAATAAATATAATTTAACATGTTGAAACAAACAATAGTTCATTAACCTTAAAACAAAAAATAATAATAATTTTTAAGTCTTTATAATATTAAAATTATTATCATTAAAGTTATTTAGTACATTAAAACATAAAGTCCCATACATCAATATGAACCATATATTTTGCAGTTTTTTTGAGTATTTCCTTCTACATTGTAAATGATTTTTATGATATTTTGTTCATGGAATATAAATAATTATAATTACAAAAAAGAATAGGTAGAGAAACACACATCTGTCTGTTTGTATATTCATCTTAAATCTTCGGTCTTTTTAATTCGCACGAACTTAAATCCTACAAAAGTAATTTAAATAACTTCATTTGAATTTAAAAAATAAAACAGAAGTAAATTTAATTACTAATGTAAAAAAACTAAAAATGAGAAAAAGGAATTAATATTCAATGAAATAAAGTAATATTCAAAAAATAGAAATAGGAACACTTAAAATTCCATCATCAAGATCCCCCATGTCAAATTTTATAATCCCTATAGATTTTTTGCATGGAATGTTACACCAAACTCACTATAATCCTAAATTCATATATAAATAAATAAAGTTAAATTAGAATAATGTAATTATTAATAAGCAAATAGATAATTCTAACCGCTTTAAAAGTTTTTTATCTAAAAGGATCTAGTTCTAAAAAGGGCAGTTGTTGTCGCGTGTAATCTACCATTATTTACACATCACTTCTAGATGCCTGCAAACAAACTAATAAAATAAATTCCAATTTTATTTTAAAAAAAGTGAAACTAAATACCTCTGTGAGATGCTCTATCGGTAACACATATACATGTAATTCACCTTCTATGGAGTGACTACTAAAAATGTCTTTATATTCAGACAAATCATTTTTAAATGGAAAAAACATAAAACACTCTCAACAAATTATTTTCTAACAGAAAAATAGAAAACTATTTCAACAAACTATTTTTGTACTGAAAAATTGAAAGCTTTCTCTAAACACACAACTACTAAAATCTAAAATACACCCAAAAGACTATATTTTGTTATTGTGTAGGAAATAAAACCTAACTATCTCTATTTATAATAATACTCAAAGGAGAAAATTTAGATACAATCTTTTAGTTGTGGCTCTTCCTATTTTTCAATAAAAATTTAAAAATTGTTACAAGAACAAAATTACTAACCCTCTCATACAAGTGCAATTTTTGGACAGAAAAATTGTAAATCCTCTAAAACTACAATTTGTAGACGAAAAATTGCAAACCCTATGAACTAGTTATTTTTGAACAGAAAAATAGAAAAATCTCTCAAAAAACTATTTTTGAACAGGAAAGTAGAAAATTCTCTCAATAAACTATTTTGCAAACGAAAAATAGAAAACCCTCTCTAGACACATAACTACCCAAATCCTTAATACATCCAAAAGACTATATTTTTTTGATGTGTAGAAAACCAAAACTAACTATCTCTATTCATATTAATACTCCAATTTTATTTTCTTCATGCTACCTGATGTGGAACTTGGATGAATATACTATTTGACCCAACAAGATTTGCTCCCTTTCATGTAGTTCATCAATTATAAAAAATCTTGGCAATTCAAGTGCTTTCTTAAAACTATTCACTATTATGGACTGACTTTGCACCCCACTTGTAATAGAAAGAGTAAGAATGACACCATCAATGCCACACAAAGCTCTCTTTAAACGAAAAGTAAAATCAATAGTATTATGGGTATCACTGAAAGAAACATAAGAAATTTTGTGTATGTGTCACAGTAAGAACCTTGAATGGTAAACAATTCAGATTTACGAAATAAAATGATAATAACTTGAGGAATTAAACAAATAAAAAATAAACAATAAATCAAAGAATGGTTATAGTAGAACAAGGAAATCGAGATGACAAAAAAAACGGATGACAGATATCCAACATATATATATATATATATATATATATATATATATATATATATATATATATATATATATATATATATATATATATATATATATATATATATATATATATATATATATATATATATATATATATATATATATATATATATATATATATATATATATATATATATATATATATATATATATATATATATATATATATATATATATATATATATATATATATATATATATATATATATATATATATATATATATATATATATATATATATATATATATATATATAACTTGGTTATGGATTGACTGATATGTCCTAGTGTCGTATCTTTGGATCCGAATGAGAACTTCGGTGATAACATTCATCTATATATAGAGTAACATAAACCAGCACATAGACACACGCAAAATCTTATTAAAGCCTCTTCTAGAATCCACCAACACTAAATACAATAGATTCCATAGAGAATCAACTGAAAATAAAGCAAGACAAGAAAATAATAAAATTGAAAGTTAATTTCTACCTAACGTCGTGACTTTCCTGCATTCTTAAAAAACTTTATGCTTCCTTTGATATTACATCCTATGAAAGTTCCTATTTTTAGCTCAAAACAATACACAAATATAATAATAGATCTATTAAAAAATTTAATAAATATAAAGGGAATTGAACATTACCATGATGTTCCAATAATGGCGGATCCCAAACATGTGTTTCCTTCCCACCCAACAAATAGTAAATAAATATAATTTAGCATGTTAAATAAACAATAGTTCATTATCCTTAAAAACAAAAAATAATAATAATTTTTAAGTCTTTATAATATTAAAATTATTATCATTAAATTTATTTAGTATATTAAGACATAAAGTCCCATACATCAATATGAACCATATATTTTGCAGATCTTTATGATATTTTGTTTATGGAATATAAATAATTATAATTACAAAAAACAATAGGTAGAGAAACATACATTTGTCTGTTTGTATATTCTTCATAAATCTTCGTTCTTTTTTAATTCGCACGAACGTAAATCCTACAAAAGTAATTTAAATAACTTCATTTGAATTTAAAAAATAAAAAGAAGTAAATTTAATTACTAATGTAAAAAAAACTAGAAATGAGAACAAGGAATTAATATTCAATGAAATAAAGTAATATTCAATAAATAGAAATAGGAACACTTAAAATTCCATCATCAAGATCCCCATGTCAAATTCTATAATCCTTATAGATTTTTTGCATGGAATGTTACACTAAACTCACTATAATCCTAAATTCATATATAAATAAATAAAGTTAAATTAGAATAATGTAATTATTAATAAGAAAATAGATAATACTAACCGCTTCAAAAGTTTTTTTATCTAAAAGGATCTAGTTCTGAGAAGGGCAGCTGTTGTCGTATGTATTCTACTATTATGTTCACATCACTTCTTGATGCCTGCAAACAAACTAATAAAAGAAATTCCAATTTTATTAAAAAAATTGAAACTAAATACCTCTGTGAGATGCTCTATCGGTAACACATATACATGTAATTCACCTTCTATGGAGGGACAACTAAAAATGTCTATATATTCAGACAAATCATTTTTAAATGGAAAAAACATAAAACACACTCAACAAACTATTTTCTAACAGAAAAATAGAAAACTATCTCAACAAACTATTTTTGTACTGAAAAATAGAAAGCTTTCTCTAAACACACAACTACTAAAATCTCTAATACACCCAAAAGACTATATTTTGTTGTTGTGTAGAAATCAAAAACTAACTATCTCTATTTATAATAATACTCAAAGGAGAAAACTTAGATATAATCTTTTAGTTGTGGCTCTTCCTATTTTCCAATGAAAATAGGAAAAGTGTTACACGGAAAATTGCAAACCCTCTGAACTAGTTATTTTTGAATTGAAAAATAGAAAACACTCTCAAAAAACTACTTTTGAAATGGAAAATAGAAAATTCTCTCAATAAACTATTTTGCAATGGAAATATAGAAAACCCTCTCTAGACACACAACTACCCAAATCCTTAATACATCCAAAAGACTATATTTTGTTTTTGTGTAGAAAAATAAAACTAACTATCTTTATTTATATTAATACTCCAATTCTATTTTCTTCATGCTACCTGATGTGGGACTTTGATTAATATACTATTTGACCCAACAATATTTGCTCCCTTTCGGTTAGTTCATCAATTATAAAAAAATCTTGGCAATTCAAGTGCTTTCTTAAAACAGTTCACTTTTATGGACTGATTTTGCACCCCACTTGTACTAGAAAGAGTAAGAATGACACCATCAATTCCATACAAAGCTCTCTTTAAACTAAAAGTAAAATCAATAGTATTGTGGGTATAACCGAAAGATACATAAATTTTTTTGTGAAGGTCTCACAGTAACAAACTTGAATGGTAAACAATTCAGATTTACGAAATAAAATTATAATAACTTGAGGAATTAAACAAATAAAAAATAAAAAATAAATCAAAGGATGGTTATAGTAGAATAAGGAAATCGAGATGACAAAACAAAGGATGACAGATATCCAACATATATATATATATATATATATATATATATATATATATATATATATATATATATATATATATATATATATATATATATATATATATATATATATATATATATATATATATATATATATATATATATATATATATATATATATATATATATATATATATATATATATATATATATATATATATATATATATATATATATATATATATATATATATATATATATATATATATATATATATATATATATATATATATATATATATATATATATATATATATATATATATATATATATATATACCTTAGTTATGGATTTACTGATATGATAAAGAGTCGTATCTTTGGATCCAAACAAGAACCTGGTTGATAGCATTCATATATATATTGAGTAACATAAACTAGCACGCAGACAAACACAAAATCATATTTAAAGTCTGACCTAGAAGCCAGCAACACTAAATACAAAAGATTCCCATAGAGAATCAACTGAAAATAAAGCAAGACAAGAAAATAATAAAATTGAAAGTAAATTTCTACCTAACTTCATGACTTGCATGCATTCTTCAAAACTTTATGCTTCCTTTCATATTCCATCTTATGAAAGTTCATGTTTCTAGCTAAAAAAATACACAAAAATATACTAATTGATCTATTAAAAAATTCAATAAATATAAAAGGAATTAAACATTACCATGATGTGTCAGTAATGACGCATCCCAAACACGTGTTTCCTCCCCCAACAAACAAAGAACAAATAAATATAATTTAGCATGTTGAAACAACCTATACGTCATTATCCTTAAAAACAAAAACAAAAAATTTAAGTCATTATAATATTAAAATTATTATCATTAAAATTATTTTGTATAATAAAACATAAATTCCCATATATCAATATGAACCATATCTTTTGCAGCTATTTTGAGTATTTCCTTCTACATTGTAAAAGATCTTTATGATATTTTGGTTATGGAATATAAATAATTATAATTACAAAAAACAATAGGTAGAGAAACATACATCTGTTTGTTTATATATTCTTAATAAATCTTCGGTCTTTTTTAATTTGCACCAACGTAAATCCTACTAAATTATTTTAAGTAACTTCATTTGAATTTAAAAAATAAATAAGAAGTGAATTTCATTTCAAATGTAAAAGAAATAGAAATAAGAAATAGGAACACTTAAAATTCCATCTTCAAGATCCCCCAAGTCAAATTGTATAATCCATATAGATTTTCTTGCATGGAATGCTATACCAAACTCCCAATAATCCTAAATTCATATATAAATAAAAAAAATTTAAATTATAATAATGTAATTATTAATAAGTAAATAGTAATACTAACCGCTTCTAAAGTTTTGATCTAAAAGGATCTAGTTCTAAGAAGGGAAACTAGTGTCGTATGTATTCTACCATTATTTTTGCATCACTTCTTGATGACTGCTAACAAATTAATAAAAAAGATTCCAGTTTTATTAAAAAAAATTAAAACTAAATACCTTTGTGAGATGCTTTATCGGTAACACATATACATGTGATTCACCTTCTATGGAGGGACAACTAAAAATGTCTGTATATTCAGACAAATTACTTTTAATGGAAAAAACTAAAAACACTCTCAACAAACTATTTTCTAACAGAAAAATAGAAAACTACCTCCACAACATGTTTCTGTACTAAAAAATAAAAAGCTTTCTCTAAACACACAACTACTAAAATCTCCAATACACCCAAAAGACTATATTTTATTATTGTGTAGAAAACAAAAACTAACTATCTCTATTTATATTAATACTCAAAGGATAAAACATAGATAGAATCTTTAGGTATAGCTCTTACTATTTTCCAATGAAAATATGAAAAGTGTTACAAGGACAAAATTACTAACCCTCTCATCCAAGTGAAATTTTTGGACGGGAAAATTGCAAACCCTCTAACACTACAATTTTTAGAAGAAAAATTGCTAACCCTCTCAACAAGTTATTTTTGAACGGAAAAATACAAAACTCTCTTGGAAAACTACTTTTGAACACAAAAAACTATAAAAAACTCTCAATAAACTATTTTGGAACGGAAAAATAGAAAACCCTCTCTAGCCACACAACTACCCAAATCCTTAATACATCTAAAAGACTATATTTGTTGTTGTGTAGAAAACTAAAACTAACTATCTTTATTTATATTAATACTCCAATTATATTTTCTTCATGATACATGATGTGGGACTTGGATGAATATACTATTTGACCAAACAAGATTTGCTCTCTTTGGTGTAGTTCATCAATTATAAAAAATCTTGGCAATTCAAGTGCATTCTTAAAACGGTTTAATTTTATGGATTGACTTTGCACCCCACTTATACTAGAAAGAATAAGAATCACACCATCAATTCCACACACATATCTCTTTACACTAAAAGTGAAATCAATAGTATTGTGGGTATCACAATAAGATATAAAAAAAATTGTATAGGTTTAACAGTATGAAATTTGAATGGGAAACAATTCAGATTTATGAAATAAAATGATAATAACTTAAGTAATTAAACAGATAAAAACTAAATAATAAATCAAAGGATGGTTATAGTAGAATGAAGAAATCGAGATGATAAAGTAAAAAGGGATGACACATATCCAATATATATATATATATATATATATATATATATATATATATATATATATATATATATATATATATATATATATACACCTTGGTTATGGATTTACTGATATGACAAAGAGTCGTATCTTTGGATCCAAACAAGAACCTGGTTGATAGCATTCATATATATTGAGTAACATAAACTAGCACACAGACAAACATAAAATCATATTTAAAGTCTGACCTAGAATCCACCAACACTAAATACAAAAGATTCCCATAGAGAATCAACTGAAAATAAAGCAAGACAAGAAAATAATAAAATTGAAAGTTAATTTCTACCTAACTTCATGAATTGCATGCATTCTTCAAAACTTTATGCTTCCTTTCATATTCCATCTTATGAAAGTTCATGTTTCTAGCTAAAAAAAATACACAAAAATATAATAATTGATCTATTAAAAAATTTAATAAATATAT